>JALIZH010013027.1:0-32801 GCA_030522465.1 Rhipicephalus appendiculatus
TCGTTTTTTTTATTCTCACCGACACAATATTAATAAAAAAGTAGCAGAAAATGAGCCAACTACAGAAAAGGGATGTTGTTAGTAGTAATTTTAATGTAAATGTGAAGAAATGAAAGTGGACGAAAAGATAACTTCCCGCTGCAGGGACCAAACCCGCGACCTTCCTGTAACGCATCCGTTGGTCTACATTTCCCTCGTTATCTATTATTCCACTCTTCTTTCTTCACATATACATTACAATTACTACTAATAACATCCCCTATGCATTCCTTGGTATCATTGTCTGTTCATGTTTATATTCTGTCTGACAAAGAAAATCGAGCGCTTGAATTACCACTTCTTTCCTTCAATCATAGCGAGAGTCTCGTTCAGGCAGACTTGATGCTTTCAGGTAGCATGCGAGGAATTATTGCTCAGCTGCCAGCTCGTAATAAGATTCCGTGCTACGTGACACCTACAGGCAGAAAAAGAGTATTCCAAACTCGCCGTCATGGCTACTCGCGGCGCTCACTGACAATCCCACGTTTAAGTGCACATATACACGCAATAAAGTGGATGGAGGGATGACCGCCGCTGTAGCTCAGTTGGTAGAGCATCGGCCGCGTTATTCAGAGGTTGCATGTTCGGTCGCTGTCAATGGGACTTTTCGTCCATTTTTTTTTCTTCACATATAAGATATAATTAGTACTAATAACGTCCGATATACTATACTTGGCATCATTTTCTGTTCACATTAATTCCACCTCATCTACCACGTCATACATCAGCACAGGCCATTATGCTTTACGCCATACTTCATGCGAGATGTTTGCTACAGAGCGGAGAAATCGGTTATGACAAAATTACTACGCGTTTGAGTGTTCAATGTTTTTATTACTTTGAGTTATAACGTTTAAAATAGTACAATGATTTCAATGCTTAGAATAAGGAATGGCGAGTGAGCTTCCGACAAATTGTATGATGATTCCGGAAAAAGCAACCGCAACGATAATATCACATATTCAACGCACATGCGATGCCTCGACATGCACGCCTTTTCGTCGCCGTGTCCATGCCACTTTGCAAGAGTGCCATCGTTATTAACATCACCTTGTTATTTTAATTGTTTGCCTTATATTTTACTCGCACGCCATTATCGGCGTGTTTTTTACTTCTCTTCGATTGACTTACTTGTTCGGTACTCTATTCGGTGACAACCTTTGTATAAGTGAGCGTAAATCTAGAAAAAAATAAATTTCTATTGATATTATATTCTATATAATATTGAACAATTATGTACGCAATTTTCATGGTATTCCAGATGTCCCTTCCAGTTACCTTTTTAAGGCATCTAGATTAAAAAAGGAGGATCCGGGTTGTGGTGGTTGATCCACGCACCGGTCTTATTTCTTTTTTTTTTCTGAGGATCACCACTTGCCTAGCCACCGGGATTTTGCTCCACCGGAAATTCCCTAGGCAACATGGCCGACAGAATGACCACCCTTACGGGTTAGCGTTCGAATGTAATGGCCCAGCAGTGGTGCAGCACTGCTGGTGGATTCCTCCCCAGGCGTTAACACACCCCATAAACAACCGGGTGCCAGGTCGGGGGGGACACCTTGCCCTTTTTACCGGTGGGTGTCCGGCGGCAGGATTCGAACCACCTACCTTCCGAAGCCGAGGCGGACGCCCTATCCACTGGGCCACGGCTACGGTGGAATGCCCTACTGGAAAAGGGATACACAGCACGAAAGCTGTCTATTTTCCGATTTCTCTATTCTTGCAATAATCTTGATGACGAAATGCGTTTGATAAAAACGCACACGGAGCAACCGCATTGAACATCGCCTTTGGGGGGCGTTGACTACAATCACATAAATGGTAAGGAAAGAAAGGCTCAAAGACGTGCAAAAAATTGTGTCTAACAAAAAGAAAACGAGCCCTTAAATTTCTAATTCTTCTCTTCATTCATAAAGAGGAATTAGAAACATGAAAGTACGAGTGCCTGACAAATACTGAAGTTCTAGTATAAAGTTCAGAAGTAAAATTTATTTTGACATATATATGACTGCCGTAAATACTGGAAAGCGTAGATTCTTAAGTATCCCAATAGTTGTTGGTTTCTTTGGTATTTTCATTTTAAATGCGAATGCATTTCATAGTCAGGCTATGTCAGGCATCCGGCGTTGGCGTTGTGCGGCGTTGTCCGCGGAGGAGGAGGAGAAGGATAGGTTGAGGAGGTGTGCGCGCCGGCAGGTGTTAGATGTGAAGCATCTTATGGCGAAGCTTAATCCGGTGGTGGTGGTGTACGGCGTGACCGCCCTTACTGCGCATGCGCAATCCCTTAAAAAAAATTAAAATAAAAAAACCTCCTCTCTCCCTCCCCCTAGGCATCCCTCCCCGCGGCAACCACACCCTCACTGCGCATGCGCCTCCCCTCCTCTCTCCCCTGCTACGCTCCCCCCCTCTCTCCTCTAGGCATCCCTGCCCGCGCCGTCCACACTCCCAATGCGCATGCGCGTCCCACCTCTCTTCTCCTACGCTCCCCCCCTCTCTTCTCTAGGCATCTCTGCCCGCAGCGTCCACACTCCCACTGCGCATGCGCGCCCCCTCTCTCTCTCCTACGCTCGCCCTCTCCCTCTCTCCTCGCGACGCCGACACAGGCAGCGTCTGCTAGCGAGTTTCTTGGTTGAAAAAACCGACTGCTCGCGCTGCACAACCGTTCACTGGCCACCCCGTATATATGGCAATGAATCTTGACCTCCAAGGTGGTGCCGGTGGGAGATTTCTCCTGTGCGTTGTTGAACAATAAAAATTCGCAGCGTGCGCGTTAACTAAAAGCGGTCTGCGGCGGAGCTCGGCGGAGCTATATATGAAAAAAAATTTAAAAAAATAAATAAAAAATTAAAAAAAACAAGAAAAAGCAAAAAAAAGGCGCTGCGCCGTGCTCCTGACCGGGCTGCAGAAAATAGGCGCCTTTTCCTTCTTCGAACCACAACCACCATATATAAATGGAGTGAAGCGCGCGCGAAATGCATTCGCATTTCCTCACGATTTCCCTTCGGGGGAGGTGGGGGCTTTTTTTTTGTTTGTTTTTAGTTTCCTTGGTTTATGAACTTTAGTTTCTTTAGTTTCAATAGTTTAGTTTGTTTAACTTCTTTAGTTTAGTTTCATTAGTTCGGTTTCTTAAGTTTAGTTCATTCAGTGTCTTCGCTTTTTTACTTTAGTTGCATTACTTACGCTTTAGATTTTCTTACTTTCGCTTGAATTTCTCTAGTTTCCCCTTAGCTTCTTTAGCTTCCCTTCAGTTTCTTTAGTTTATTAATTTAGTTGCTTTAGTTAAGTGTCCTTAGTTTCACTTTAGTATCTTTAGTTTGTGTGGGTTTCTGTTAGTTTGTTTAGTTTATTTCATTAATTTTCGCTTGAGTGTTTTTAGTATTAGTTTCCATTTAGTTTCCGCTGAGCTTGTTTACTTTGCTCCTAATTTCCTTAATTTAGAGCATTTATTTTGGTTTAGTTTCTTTACTTTCACTTCAGATTATTCAGTTTAGTTCCTTTGGTTTTATTTAGTTTATTTTCCCTCTAGTTTGTTTTGTTCGCGGCTGCGAATAAAGCTAACGAACACAAGATGTGGAGACCGGCGGAAACCCAACGGCGAACGACAGAAACGGCTCACAGCCACGCAAGGGAGAGCAACACTCTCTCCCTCTTTCTCATCCTTTCAGGGAGAACGCTCTAACCGTGTAACATAGAAGCGACAATATATGCTAACGAATTGAATGTAGACATCACTTGCTTTACTATAACGACTTCTATGACTCAAAATATTTCCTCAATTGCTCGCAAGTGTAATGTTGGGTCAAATGTAAGTCTTCAACTCAAAATTACGCCTGTATGACACGAACTGGAGACGCTGGAAATGAAAGTACGTGCGTTACGTAGCCCTAAATTTCTGCATTTTCATCTGTGAGTACTGTGTACATCACTCGACTTGGCGCTAATGCGAAATTCGGAGGTCGGTAGGAAGATCAACACAATACCCTAAAAACGTCGAGGTTTGGGAAATAGCTTCACCAGATATATTGAACACGGAAATTAGGAAATAATTATCTTGACATTCCAAGCGAGAGTCCACGGCAGGCGAGTACCCACAGTAAGCACGCCATCCAGCCGGATTAGTGGAGATAGAATAAGTGGCGTCGTGTCGCTCGAGAATTCGGGGCAGTCACATTTCGCTATTCTATCAACTGTAGCGCGTCCAGGCACATTGCGCAGATCAACCGATGTCAAATTGCTCGTCATGTTGTTCCTTCGTCGCTGCTTTTTACCACCAGAAAGCGAGCACTCCGCACAGTACACACTTGAAAGGCAGGCAGATACGACGCATTGAGTGCCTGCTAAGCCAATGGCTAGAACGGCTCTAACGTCATTTTTCCGCCGAAACTATATACTGAAGCGAGCGCCACTTTTCAAGGCTATCGCAAGAAAAAAAGCCGAAAAAAATTGCCAGTCACAGTAGCAAATCCGAAGTGAGTGACGGCCATGTCGTACGGATCCCTTGATAATACGTGTCAGGGTATATATACGCGTGATGAAGAGAAGTGCGATTGGCGTGGCGATCTTTTCCTATGCGTTAGTGTTCCGGTTGTCATGCATGGAATCCTGCATCGCGCGTAAATGAAAGCGTATGTGGGTTCTCTCGACCCGCGTCACGGTTAGGTCGGGGGGAAACAACGCGTATCTTTAGTCACGTGGTGCTCGAAACAAATTTTACGACGCCGAGCAGCGCGTCTTATGCTTAGCATAAGCGTGAAAATATTTAGATTGTAAAGCCCTTGCAAAAAAAAAAGACAGAATTTTCGGCACAGGAACAACGTTTCACGGATTAATTTCAGTAATACGTGTCTCTGGCGGTAATCATAAAATGGGCACCAATGCATACACACATATAAAATCTCACACGACACTGGAATCGAACTCCTTACCACAAGCACTACGCCACACAGCCGCCGCAAACTTGGTTAAGTTTTCACCGGTTTATATATTCACAAATCGCTGTGCGAGGAGGAGGCGGAGTTCGGATCTTCTGCTCTTGCATCATCATCAGTGTACTTGCGCATGCCTTAGCTAAGTAAATAGTTGGCGCGATTCATGAACTCGTGGAGACCACCGTTAACGCCTTAAGCTCCGACTTCACGTCATCGTTTGCTGTGTCGCAAGAGAAATGATAAACGTGTGTCCTTTTGACTGTTCGCCATAAATCACAGATGTCTCGCTAGCCCTAAATTGGCGGACACCAGCGTAACAAGCATCTTCAGGTAGCGAAACTCAAGTTAGTGTATTGTATGAGCGTGTGCTGTTGAGTATTCTGGGTTACTAACGCGATTGCGGCAAAGCTTTTTTCACAAAAATTCTGGTGTTGGTGTCGGTACCGGCGTCGTAGGTTCTGAGCAAAAAATCATCATCTTGTCCATGACCGAAAAAACGTGTCCCATCCCACTGTCTTAGGAATCAGTATAACACGCTAGTGAAACGTGTCTTCGCAGTGGTACTTGAGCGTTTGCTGTGCATTGTTTCGCCACAAGGGCGAAAGAATGAATGCTACCTCAAAAGATCATTTTAACGACGTTTCGTATAGTTCACTAGACGATATCAGCCAAGCATTTAATAAATATTTTTCTTGACCCTTGAAGCGCGTAGAAACAGGGCGTGTGGTTATCCGCGCTGGCGCGAGAACTACCCTCACCCTCTGAATCTTCCTCTTTGAAGCTTGAAGCATCGCATATGCAACTGGTACGGATATATGGGTTGCGATTAAAGTCGCGTAGTCAATTGTGGCATTTTCTACACAGCATCTATATAGACATTCATTTTCTTTAGATTTACGCTCAGTCATACGAAGGTTCTCACCGATTGCAGTACCGAAGGATGAGATGAATGTGTTAGCCGATATTTCGCCAAACAGCAAGCCAGATATCAACTACAGAAGCACAAAGTTAAACGAATCCGTGCAAAGAAAAGCCATGAACACATCGATAATTATGAATGAGCAACATGTACTGTACACAATTAAGATAACAAGGACATATTATTCACAATATCATTTTTCCAAAGTGGCACTGACACGGCGACGAAGAAGCGGGTACGTCGAGATATGGCATGTGCGTTGAATATGTGATTTGCTTATTGCTGCTACTTGGTACAGCATCCTAAATAAAATGATGGATACTCTCTCCACATTTTTTTTATTTTAAGTATTCAACACATTATACTATTAAAAGCACTTTAACTCGCTGTATTTAACACATCGCACTCTCAAGCGGGTATCAATTTTCTCATAATGGATTTCTCTGCACTGTAGCCAACTTCCCACGTGACTTATCGCGTTAAGCCCAATAGCATGTGTTGATCTAGGACGTAGTACATGAGGAGCAATAAGAAACGTTAAGTACGAGTGCCTGACAAGTACTGAATGGTTTAGTTACACATCGAAGCTAAAATTATTTTTTACGTATAATTGTCTGCCTCAAATACTGGAAAGCTCAGCTTCTTTCGGTTCCCTATAGCTTTTCGTTTTCTAGTATATTTTGTGGAGATGCCATCACCCCTTTAAAGACGTCTTTTTTGTCACGTGGCGTACGCGCGTCTCGCGGATTAGCCGCGGTTAAGTTTAACAGCCGCCGAGCGAGAAGTGGCGCTGTGCTCGCGCGGCTTGGGTATTGCGCGGAGGCGCCAGCAGCGCCGCGCGGCTGGCGTCTGAGGCGCTAGGCCAGCGCAAATGAAAGAGTAGCGATATCTCTTTGAGGTTTGGCAGCGCGCATTGGATCGACGTCTCCTGCGGAGGATCCGCAAGGGACGGCAACCGCGTGTTGTTTCCCGTGGATCCCTCCTGGCGAGTCGACCATCGGTGACGCTGCATTCGCGGTACCTTTTTATGTTGTTTGTGTGTTGTATAGGCATGTTGTATAAAGTTGTTCAACGTGTCACTAGTGATGTATTTGGTTCGGCTGGTGATATCGTCGTTCTAAAACAATTGAATAAATGTACACGTGTTGGTGTGCTCGACCACGTCTACTTCGTCCGACTGTTCCGAAAGCGTGCCTCATTTCGAGAACCCCCAATTGTTTTTAGTTTCTGAATTTAGTTCATTTAATTAGTTTCGTTTAGTTTACTTCGTTTCTTTAGTTTAATAATATATATATTTTATCTTTATTTTAGTTTCTTTAGTTTGTTTGATTTAAAGGAGCCGTGACATCAACTTTACGCATGTCGCGTTTTTTGCGTCAACGTGTAGTTATCGATCCCCTAGTAACGATTAGGTACTGATTATGCAACAAAGTGACGAAAAAATATATGTAATACTGATTAGTATGCCAGTATCGAACGCAATTCAAAACGGGAGCAAAGCCCGCCAATTTTCAGCGCTGCCAACGCTGCCAAGCGGTCACCTCCCGCGGTCACGCCCCATCTGATCACGTGGCCGCACGAAATGGTGACGCGAGCTTCAGCTGACATTTCGTCTGCTCGGGGCGCACGTGTAGGCATGTGTTCGCCACCCCCATCGTCGCCGCCGCCTTCAAGAGCGTCCAGAAGCGACGATAAAAACACTGAGGAATATGGAATCGCTGCGATTCGCGACGTGGTGAATCATTTACGATTCGATCCTCTTCAGAGTAGTGATTCTGATATCGACGCCCGACCCGGCAGCGACGAGGAGGCACCTGGAGACCCGCGCTTGGGCAATGCTAGCTGGCAAGGCATGTCACAACTACGCATATGAACCCTGCGTGCTTGCTATTTGTTTGAAATAATATTTCTCTGAACTATACGTTCCGTACTGGTGCACTTTGATCGGTTATTGTTATGTTTGCGTATACCTAAGCATAACCAATGTGTCGTAATAACAGGTCAGCTAGTGAATGTTGCCATGTGTGTCAATTGTAATGTATACTGCTTCATAGAGTGAAACGCGACAAGAAAAAATGCCCCCCACCTCCCCGAAGGGAATCGTGAGGAAATGCGAATGCATTTCGCGCGTGCTTCACTCCAATTATATATGGTGGTTGTGGTTCGAAGAAGGAAAAGGCGCCTAATTTCTGCAGCCCGGTCGGGAGCACTGCGCAGAGCCTTTTTTTTTCTTTTTCTTGTTTTTTTTAATTTTTTTTTATTTATTTTTTTTAATTTTTTTTTTCATATATAGCTCCGCCGAGCTCCGCCGCAGTCCGCTTTTAGTTAACGCGCACGCTGCGAATTTTTATTGTTCAACAACGCACAGGAGAAACCTCCCACCGGAACCACCTTGGAGGTCAAGATTCATTGCCATATATACGGGGTGGCCAGTGAACGGTTGTGCAGCGCGAGCAGTCGGTTTTTTCAACCAAGAAACTCGCTAGCAGACGCTGCCTGTGTCGGCGTCGCGAGGCGAGAGAGGGAGAGGGGGGAGCGTAGGAGAGGAGAGAGAGAGGGGGGGGCGCGCATGCGCAGTGGGAGTGTGAACGCTGCGGGCAGAGATGCCTAGAGAAGAGAGGGGGGAGCGTAGGAGAGGAGAAGAGAGGTGGGACGCGCATGCGCAGTGGGAGTGTGGACGGCGCGGGCAGGGATGCCTAGAGGAGAGAGGGGGGGAGCGTAGCAGGGGAGAGAGGAGGGGAGGCGCATGCGCAGTGAGGGTGTGGTTGCCGTGGGGAGGGATGCCTAGAGGAGGGAGAGAGGAGGTTTTCTTTTTTTATTTTTTTTTTTGAAAGGGTTTGCGCATGCGCAGTAAGGGTGGTCACGCCGCACACCACCACCACCGGATTAAGCTTCGCCATAAGATGCTTCACATCTAACACCTGCCGGCGCACACACCTCCTCAACCTATCCTCCTGCTCCTCCTCCGCGGACAACGCCAACGCCGGATGCCTGACATAGCCCGACTATGAAATGCATCGCATTTAAAAAAAAGTGAAACGCGGAGGCCTGTCGTTTTGATCCCGTGAGCGCGTTGTGGGGGGTAGCGTTTCGCAATGGCGCGCCATACTTTTCGCTTTTTCTCTTATTTGAAGAGCATGATTGCAGCGCACAACGGTTCCACGGCATGCTGGCACGTAATGCGATGGAGATCGTAGCTTCGAATAATCACATTCGCGCTCATGACTCCACGACAGTCCACCCGAAGCGGCACAACGAAAACGCAGGATTCACACGAACGTGCTGCACGAACCAAGCAAAACAAAACAAGCGACGCCGTTGCCAGGCAGCTTGGCGTCGCCGCCAGGCGGTACCACAAGTAGGCACCACGATGAAAACATTAGACTTGTCGACGTCAGCGTTGCTCGCGCATCGTCACTCAGCGTCTGAGGCGTGGCCTAGACGCTAGCTGAACACGTCAAAATAGTGTCGATGGTGCATGGCACGAACGCGCAGTTGAGCATTTGCCCGCTCTTTGCGCTCGATTTGAAATTTGGTGTCACTGCTCCTTTAATTTCCCTAGTTGCGTTTCTTTAGTTTCATTAGTATATTTAACATAGTTTACTTAATATATTTCATTAGTGTTTTTCTGGTTTTCGACGTGATCGCTCGTCTGGCGATAACGTTATTGATCTCGTCACATACGTCCAACAGCAGAAATCACGCAAGCGTTTGTCTGCAGCCTTGTTCCTAAACGTACAAGCGCATACGATAACGTGCTACACGACGCCATTCTCGATGCCCTTCAGATCGTTGGCGTGGGTGGTCGAGTTTTTCGATGGATTGCTTTCTACCTGACAGCGAGATCATTCTTTGTATCAACCGACGACGGCCCAAACACAAGACGCTATACCTGTCGGCGTGTTCCTCAGGGCGGAGTATACTGAGCCCCACTCTATTCAATCTGGCGCTCGTTAAACTTAACGAATACCTGCCATGTACGATCCCAATATCCATATACGCAAACGACATATGTGCCTGGACATCAGCCATCACACTCCGCCAGATACGAGCGAGGCTTCAAAAGGCTGCAGCTATGAGAGCGAGATACCTCGGCAAGCAAGGCCTTAAAATCTCTGCAGGAAAATGTGCATTAGTGGCGTTCAGACGTAAGCCAATGACGAACTATGCCATTTCTATTGAAGGGCGGACCATTTCTTATGCCCAAAGCCACAAATTAGTGGGTATAATCATAGACAGAGACCTCCATTGAAGCCCGCATGTGTCTTACGTGAAACAGCGCCTGACAGCCTTCTCCCAGTTGTTCAAGTTCCTGTGTGGAAAACCCTGGGGCATGTCGGTATACGCAATGCTGGAACTGTACAGGTCACTGTTTCTCGGTTTGTTGAGATAGAGTCTGCCCGTACTGACTAATACTTGTAAGACAAATATTCGCACTCTGCAGGCTGTACATGCTAAGGCTCTCACAGTTTGCCTTGGCCTGCCAAAATGCGCGTCGACTGATGCGCCTATTTCTATTGCACGGGACCAACCTATACAAACGCACATTGTGGTGGAAGCCTTGAGAGTTCATATCAGGCATCTCTCATGGGCTCATTGCCACCACCTTGCAACAGTGCCTTCAGAAAGACTACAGGCGTCGTACTGTGCAACGATTTAAAAATATGCTGACCACCTTCCGTCAGCCTTCAGCCCCGCGTCTAAGCCAGTGAACCTCCGTTGTGCTCCATTCAACCTGATGTGCACTTCAACGTACCGGGAATCAGAAAAAAATCTAAGCTCTCATCACCAGTGTTGAAGCAGCTATCTCTGATTCTTCTGCACGAGACGTACGCTGATCACTTACACATCTGTACTGATGCATCAACTACTCTCCACTGTTCGTCCGGAGCAGCGGTTATCCGAGCGAAGGCTATTACCGTCAGTTTCAAGACAGACCACGCAACGACATCTACAGCTGCAGAACTTGTTGCTTTCCGCACTGCACTTCAAATAGTCAACCGCGAACAGCCTCACCGATGGTCAGTGTTCAGTGATTCGAAGGCAGCTCTGCAAGCTTTGCTGTCAGCTCTGCGGCACGGACCACGCGAGCACTTGGTCTTCGAGGTTAGGCATCTCCTCCATATGCATCTGACAAAGGACACCACGTGACATTTCATTGGCTGCCAAGTCACTGCGGCGTGATAGGCAATGAACGTGCCGACATTGCTGCTCGATCAGCTCATCGAGGGGACAGGGGCGAGACAATAGCCCTATCGAGGACCGATGCTGCTAGCCAACTTCGAGTGGTCGCACAAGAAGTCACTTTCTCCGCTTGGCACACAACAAGTACACTGCGCAACCAACACCACCACTGCCCGAACACTTTACGTCTTCAGACACCTACTGGACTACGCCGAAATGATGCCACTCTGCTTTGCCGTTTATGGCTGAGGGTGGCTTTCACGAAGTCATTCTCCTTTCGAATCGAAATGGCAGACAACGAGGAGACATTACAGCACATCTTCTGTGACTGTCCTCGCTACAATGTGCAGAGATCATCATTAGCAGCCGCTCTTGCTCGCATAGACCAGAGACGGATGACGGCAGAAACCATTCTTGAAAGTCGACTTGAGACGTCATCGCGGGTGAAGTCCACGAAGGCAGTGCTCCACTTCTTAGAGGCAACAAATTTGCACCGTCGATTATAGACTTATGGCTGTGATGCCGTTGAAGTGTGGCTTTGTGTGTGCGTGATCTCTCCTTTCTCTCTCTTTCCCCATCTTTAAAACTCCACCACCCGTTTCCCCAGTGTAGGGTAGCATACCGGTCCTACTAGACTGGTTAACATCCATGCCTTTCCTCTCCATCCTCTTCTTTCCCTCCTTCCTTATTTCTGTTTAATTAACTTATGTAGTTTAGTTTCTGTAGTCTGTTAATTAAGTTTTCTTCGTTTCTTTAGTTTAGTGAGTTTGTTTAGTTTAGCTTCTTTGGCTTCTTTCATTTTTTAATTTGGTTTCATTAGTTTCTTCAGTTTAGTTTCTGTAGATTTTTAGTTATGCTTCCTTTCTTTTCTCAGTTTAGTTTCTGCAGTTCAGTTTCCTTTGTTTCTTTAGTTCAATTTCTTCAGTTTTTTTTCCTTTATTTAGTATCGTTTCCTTAGTGTTTTTTGTATATCTTCTGTAACTGAATTATTTTCTTAGTTTCTTTACTTTATTTTATTTAGTTTCTTCAGTCTTGTTCCATTAGTACAGCTTCATTAGTTTCTTGTATGTTTTTGATATTTTCTTTTGTTTAGTTTCTTTCTTTCTTTAGTTTCCTTAGTTTCCCGTTGGTTTCGTTAGTTTCTTTCATATATTTTCATTGTTTCCCTTTAGTTTGCTTATTTCATTCGTTTAGTTTTCCTTTTTTTTTCGCTATAGATTCTCCAAGGTTTTCCGGCGAAGGAAATGCCTGATTCAGGTAGGACATCGGCCTCAGTGTGAGTGCCCTTTTTAGTGCACTTGAAACAAAACCGTATACCTGCCTGTCAGCCTAAGGAAAGCTCCTCAAAATTTAGCAGAGTAATTTACGCGATTTTCTATATAAAAACTTACGCCAGCTTCCGTGAGATACATACATCATCAAGTCTTCGTGATTAGGCACATCAAGGCATGAGTCATCGTCGCGTGGTCTGGTTTGGCGAATAAGGCTTTCACGAAAGATTTGGGGCTTAAACTGTGAACAAAAAAAAATAAATGACAAGATATATGCTAGGTACGATATTCCTGTTTTTTCCCCTTGATTCTGAGTTTTCGCCACAACTCCTTCGTTAAGATGCACGCCATCTCGCGCAACGTAATGTTCTGCTAAATCGATTAAAGGTGTTACGTAGAGCCTCGAGATGGAGGTATTACCTGCCAAAATCGTGGAAGATGCTTATGTGCCGGTAAATGCAATCGATGTTGCGAGCGAATCTCCCGCACGGAGTCTACGGTTAGATTCAGACCAACTATCTCACACCAGCTGCGGCATGAAACTTGGTCGTTTTTACGATTCACTGTTGTTTTTCAAGCTCTCTGCTGTAAAGTTGGTATTGAATATACAGCGACAGAGGAAAGTCTCTTGACTTTCGCCATCTAGTGATCATAGGCTTAGAGACTAATCAATCAAGATTTCTCATCAACAGGGGAGGGCTATACGATTTTTACACCTAATGCTGTTGTGAAATCCCTTGATGAGCCGCTTTACAACTAAAGCTGTTGTGATCTTGAGAGCACAACAACGGCCATTTATGGCGTCGAAGTTGTCCGCAGCCGCAGCCACCGGTGTACGTAACCAGGGTTGCCGTTGGGTGGACTTGAAAAGGAGCCAGAACTCAAGCCAGAAATAGCCAAAGTAGCCATGCCATTTAATATTATCGCCAAATTTGTAGCCTAGTGAAACAGAAGTGGTATTATGAGCAGATCCTTTACTATTGATCAATAAATAATACCATTTTGAATAAGTAAGAGCATAGAAAGCCACCGATAAGTTGGAAATAAATTAAGTGAACGAATTATGATAAATTCATTACGCGTGCATATGTTTCATGTAGAAAATATGAGTTCTTGTCAGACACAAAGTTATGCTAGAATATTCCAGCCAGCAAGTCAGAAGAAACATGTAAAGTTGAAACAGATTTTCGTTGAAGCTGCAGACCAAATTCTGGTTGTAGATTAACAGGCCAGCTAAATTTTGTTGCAGATGTCTATTTGCCCAAGTTTACAAGAGAACACGCACTGCGCATCAGAATTATTCATAAAACTTGCGAGTAGCATCACAATAGATGGCGGGAAGCTTGAGCACCGAGCTGGACACGTGTTCGTCACCATGCACGCAACTTCGCCACTCCGTATTCGGAGACGCGCTAAGCGTCGGGTAAGGGTGCCTCGATGCGCACCAGCCTACTGGTGGGTGGAGGATGACTGTACGCATCCGCTGAAGCGAGAGAAAAGCTTAACCACAGTGTTTTTCGTCTGCAAAATTGGCTACTTAATGCGCAAAATCAGCACTTTAAAAGTAGCCAGAAAATAGCCATGGCGCCAACTGCAAATTTTTGTCGCCAGACGGGGTCGAAAAGTAGTCAATTTGGCGCAAAGTAGCCACCAACGGCAACCCTGTACGTAACCACTATCTCGCGAAACAGGGAAAAAAACTATATAAGGAATAATATCCAGGATTCAACGGCGTTTGAACCTGGGCCCTCACCGTGGCAGCCCAGCATTCTACAACAAAGCCATGCCAGCGCTCAGAACTCCTTCGCAAAAAGACGCTATACAAGTTCAGATATGTAATACAGTGTGGTATGAGAGTAAAATAAGAACCAGGCGTAAGACAACGCGAAACGTGAAACCAAGTGTCACAAAATACGAATTGCGTATCGAGTGGGTCCTTCAATCCTTCCAACCGATTACAAGGGGCTCAGCTATAATTTTTCATCGTCATCAGCCGCCGCATCAACAAAGTGCACATAATGTCTTGCAAATGGGTGTCGGATATCTGACTTCTCCGCAGAATGGCGAATAATGGCCTAGTGGGTACTTCCCAACGTGACAAGAATTATGGTTTGTGGCGTAGTGGTACCGTGCAAGTGTACTTGTAAGTGTAGTTGCAAGAGCGTTTACAGCGGGCTGTAGAAATGCCATTGTTCCTGATTTCACTGTGACTTGCTACGGTTTCCACGCAGGCCTGGAGTTTTCTGGCACCGCGATTGTCCGCCGCCGCTGCCGCCGCCACTTTAGCTGCCGGTGTTCGTAACCGCTATCGCGCGAAATAACAATAAAAGGAAATAAGAAAAAAGTATTCCAAATCGCATGGTACTCGAATCCAGGCCACCTACGTGTCAGCCCAGTATTCGGCCACGCATCCACGCCAGTACGTGGAATTCATTTTCGGAGAGACCCTGTGCTGGCGTCATGTCGGGCAAGGAATCGCCATAACATGTGTAATAGAGTCTTTTAGAAGAGTAAAATAACAACCCAGCGTCACACAATGCGCATAGCGTAACGAGTGGGTTGTTGAATGCTTCCAACTCTTTACAAAAGGCTCAGCCAGAATTCTTCATGGTCATCAGCCATGGCATCAACAAAGTTAAAGGGACCCTGAAACGGTTTTGACGATTTTGTACAAACACATTGAGCCAGTAGACCAAGTCCTAAGGCTTATTTACAGACTAATTTAAGCTCTCTGCGTACACTGTGTAATTGATTACAACGCTATAAAGCTGCGAATCGCTGAAGATCACTGCGGCTTAGCCCAACGCGTTTTCAACCGCCCCTCCCCTGTATGACACGCAGTCTGCGCACGATCTGATTGGCTGCGGTGTGCGCGCACGAAAAATTGGCTGGTAGGGTGGCGGAACCTGTCGGAGCAAATATCAACCCCTCCGTGATGTCTCTGTTGCCAGACGGCGTGCGTGCTGCCGGGCGCACTGGGGCAATGGTCTCCGAGATGCACGCAACCTGTCGGCGTGCAGTCTCAGAGGTCATCACTGGGCGAAGCTCAAATCATCGAGTGTGCTCACATGAGCTCTGCGATCGCCAGCGATGCCAGCGTGTATCATGAGTTGAGGAGGCAAGGCAGGGGTAAGAAGGAGGGTATGATATAATTGGCCGTAGCCGCCTTGGTACACGGCGTGCAGCGAAATTTGTGGTGCCAGTGGTTCGATGATGCTCTAGCCTAAACGCTGACAAAGCTTCAAATAACCGTTTCAGGGTCCCTTTAAAATACTGCCTTAGAGGTGTGTAAAGCGTACCTGGCTTCACCGAAGAATGACGAATAATGGCACAGAGGACGCTTCCCTACTACACAAAAATAGCTCACACGTGTAGTTCTATTAGTGGCCAAAGGATCGCGTTAAAGGCACCATGACACGGTCACACAATAATTTGTGGGTTTCAGCGAAAACTAGAAGTTGAAGGCCTATGATGCCTATAGAGATTTGAAAAGCAGGCTTTAAAACGACAGTTTCGGCGAGACAAATCCTAGAAGTCACCGGCTGTAAACCCCTCCCACCGCCGGCGGCTGCCATTTTGCCATGACGCATGCGATGTCATGTGCAGCAACGAGCGAGCCTACGTCTTCTACAAAAGTTCCATTGTGAACAAGGCTCCCGTAAGGGGAGCCGAAACGTCTTTTTCGGATTCCTTTTCATGGTCGGTGTCCTTCTTTCTATCATGTTACTTCCCGACCAGACGGGCTTCCGTCAAAACCTCGACTTCAGAGGCTGCGAATTTTACAAATTCAGTGCCGACCAGAAGCAAGCTAAAAAAAAATTGAAGGACACTTTGTACATTCCAAAGTGTGTTCGGCGAAAGCGTGTGGCCATTCCACTGATTATGCCACGTCTTTTTTTCTTTTACACTCTCAGTGTGACAACACAGAAACCGAATGGGTGCGTGTTTTCTTCTTTAATTTTTTACCGTGAATCGCAGTGAGACGCGAGACTCGTCTTCCTCCGTTCGCATGCATTAGTATTTTCTCGCGCTTTGCGCATCGTGCAAACGCCATCCGCGTTCCAGCTCTTAAATTGACGGACCCTTTGTAAATTGGAAAGTGTATTCCGCGAACGCCTGGGTCCATTGAGACGGCGTCGGTCAGAATGATTGCAAACTCTGGGCACAGCGACGCTACGCAAGCAAAGCGCGAGCGCTATAGAGTCTGACGCGACCGGCGTCCGTCTGCGCATCGCGGCGGCCACCTGTCTCCGTGCCAGAGCTCGAATGAACGGATGAAAGGACGGACATGGGCGGACGGACGGACGGACAGACGGATGGATGGACGGACGGACGGACGAACAGACAGACAGACGGACGGACGGACGCCGGAAGGACGTCGGACAGACACCGGAAGGACGTCGGACGGACACCGGACGGACACCGGACGGACGTGAGCATGAGACATGAAAGGCTTTCGCCTTAAAGATTACACCATCTCCCGCTAAAGGGAATTATGTGTAGATGCGAAGCAGCGGGCGCTAACGCTTACACTGGCGGCGGCGTTGACGCTGGCGCTCATCGCAGCGTTGCACAGGAGAAAAACATGGGGGGGCGAAAAGCACGCAGTGATGGACCGGTGTTTCCTACTGGAACATCCCAATCGCTGCTAATGGGCAATGAGAGACAGAAGACTCGGACTGGACACAGAGACCCGCAGTCCGCTTTTAGTTAACGCGCACGCTGCGAATTTTTTATCGTTCGACAACGCACAGGAGAAATCTCCCACCGGCACCACCTTGCAGGTCAGGATCCATTGCCATATATACGGGGTGGCGAGTGAACGGTTGTGCAGCGCGAGCAGTCGGTTTTTTCAACCAAGAAACTCGCTAGCAGACGCTGCCTGCGTCGGCGTCGCGAGGGGAGAGCGTAGGAGAGGGGAAGACGCGCATGCGCAGTGGGGGGTGTGGACGCCGCGCAGAGGGATGCCTAGAGGAGAGAGGGGGAGCGTAGGAGGGGAGAGAGGGAGGGGACGCGCTTGCGCAGTGAGGGTGTGGCCTCCGCGGGGAGGGATGCCAAGAGGAGAGAGAGGTGGAGAGGAGGTTGGCGCATGCGCAGTGGAGGTGTGGACGGACGGACGGACGCCGGACGGACGTGAGCATGAGACATTAAAGGTTTTCGCCTTAATATCTCGATTTCACGAGCAGCTGACTACGGAACAATACTGTTAGCCGGGATGTAGACACTCGCAAGAGCTAGCTGCTTGTTTCATCAGGACCATAGAGTTTCTCACAATAATACCTAGAGGGAAATCTGGCGCCACCGTCTATGCGAATTTCTTAAGAGGCGCCGTTGGAGCGCTGGGAATGACGGTATATGTGTCTGCGAGGCTTGTGTTGGCTGGTGTTGAGCGAGGCTTCGGCTCAAAAGCGGATACGACTGTGCAAATAAAGCTTCTGTAAAACAACACCTTCATAAGCGGATCTCGTTCATGTGTATTATATTATAAAATAAAAGTCGACTTACCTTTACAGCATAACCTAACGGCGAAAGAAAGAAACAGACGACGAAAAGTGGCAGAGTGAACGCTGGCTTTGTCGTCTGCCTGCCAAGTTTAGCGGCCGTTCGTTACTTTTTACGCTTCGTAAAACTGTACATCGACGCAGAAGTTTTCAAAGTTATATAAGACTTGTTTCTGTGCAATGATAAAAAAAGAAATAGCTGTTACGCGCTCCTTCAGTAAGAAATCAAGCAATTCGACGCAAGGAAGCGTTGAAGCCAGACGCGTCTCCCAGGTGTACGGGCTCCACGTGAGCGATACAAATCCGAGTCAAGTTCGAAGCTCACATATCCCATCATTCCCATGCGTCCAACAGTTCGCAGCGCCAGTTTTCCCTCTAGGTAAGTGTAGGAAACTCTATGGTCAGGACTCACGAGTGCGCCAGTGTTGCTCGATAGAGAGCTCGTTTCGCAGAAATTCCGGCGTCGGCGCCGGTGTCGGCGTTGGTTGTCAGCGAGAAATCATCATCTTGTCCGTGACCGAAAAATTGAGAAAGATACAAATAAATAAAAATTTCGGGGTCGGAGTGAGCATCGAACCCAGACCGTCCGCGTGGCAAGCAGGTGCTCTACTACACAGCAACGCTTCTGCTTGGGATTACATATAAAATAACTTCCTCTGCTTGGAAATGCAGTGAAAATAACTTTCATGCTTTACAAATACACGCGTCCTGTATACAGGCATCACAATACAACTTGTATTATCGCAGTATTATTGCGTGGTACAAGCGTACATTGCCATCGGGCGTCAGAAGATGTGAACATCATAACCACATTGTGGTTCAAAGCCGTGCACCCATTAGAAAAGGCACACACGTTACGGCGCGTATTCCGTTGAGACCACGTAGTGGGGGCATAGCAAGTTCGAAAACATTTCCCGTATTTCCCGCGTCAGATTGCTCGTGGTTTAAAGCATGCTACCCATTACATAGTATGAACTAAGTGATTGAACTATGCTCTAGGGACAGGATATGGCTATCGCGTTCAACTCTTAAAGGCAAAGCTTAAGTGTCCCCCAATTTTCAATTTTAATTTAGGGGCTCGACCAAACCCGTTAATATTTGGCCAGCTGTTTTGTAATTGTGTAAGGATTAACGCGAACAACACAGTTTGTGATCGAAAATTGGGTGTCATGGACCCTTTCACAAATGTAATATCGCGCGGTGGGAGAGTACAATAACAGCCAAGTGTCACACCATGCCAATTTCGTAACGCGGGGGTCGTAGAATGCTTCCAAACCACTACAAAAGGCTCAGCCATAATTCTTCGTCGTCACCAGCCACCACATGAAGAAAGTGTACATAATTCCGCACAGATGTGTATGTGAATCAGGAATAATGACGTAGTGCGCTCATTCCTACTTCACAAATATTAGCATTATTTATCGCCCAGCGGGTGCCATGCAAGCGTACTTGTAGTAGTTGCCCCAAGAGTGTCTTAAAAAAGGCTCGAGAAATGTCCCTCTGCCACCTTTCGTTGTGAATGTGTTGTGCATTCCACGCAAAGCTGGCGTCTTTCTTTTTTTTTGGGAACATTGCGCCTGGCAGATGTGTTCAAAGGTCGCCCATCGCTGATTGCTGTCATCGTGATTCTTTCGCTATATTCAAGCACACGTTTTCTGTATGTTTTTGAGCATTTCTTTCCTTACCATTTATGTGACTTGTGTGAACGCCCTCAACGGTGATGTTCAGTGCGGCTGCGCTGCACGTGCGATTTTATCACACGCATTTCGTCATCAAGACTATTGAAAGAATAGAGGAACCGGAAAATAGACAGCGCTGGTGCTAAGTATCCCTTTTCCAGTAAGGCATTCCACCGTAGCCGTGGCCCAGTGGATAGGGCGTCCGCCTCGGCTTCGGAGGGTAGGTGGTTCGAATCCTGCCGCCGAACACCCACCGGTAAAAAGGGCAAGGCGTCTCCCCGACCCGGCGCCCGGTTGTGTACGGGGTGTGTGAACGCCTGGGGAAGGAATCCGCCAGCAGTGCAAGCAACCGCTGCTGGGCCATTATTCGAACGCTAACCCGTAAGGGTGGTCATTCTGTCGGCCATGTTGCCTAGGGAATTTCCGGTGGAGCAAAATCCCGGTGGCTAGGCAAGTGGTGACTCTCAAAAAAAAAAGAGAAAGAAGACCGGTGCGTGGATCAACCACCACGACCTGGATCCTTCCCTTTTTATATCTAGATGCCTTAAAAAGGTAACTGGATGGAACATATGGAATGCCACGAAAATCGCCTACATAATTGTTCCATTTTCTACCCGTCAGCCAGATCGACATTTATTTTTTTTCCGAATTGACGCTAAGTTATACAAATGTTATCACCGAATACAGTACCGCAGAAGCAAATCAATCGAAGATAAGTACAAAGAAGACGCGAGCAAAATGTAATACACACAATTAAAATTACAAGATGATGTTAATCAAGAAATGGCTCGTCCAAAGTAAAATGGACACGGCGACGAAGAAGCGTGCATGTCGAGGCATGGCATCGGCGTTGAATATGTGATTTCATCGTTGCGGTGGCTTTTAACGGAATCACAAAAAAGTTTGACGGCAGCTCACTCGGCATTTCTTATTCTAAGCATTGAAATCATTGTACCATTTTAAACATCGTAACTCAAAGTATTTAATACATTGAACACTCAAACGCGTAGTAATTTTCTGGTAATTGATTTCTGTTCACTGTAGCAAACATCTCACTTGAACTATGACGTTAAGCCTAATGACATGTGCTGATGTAGGACGTGGTACATGAGGTGGAATTAATGAGAAGTAACAGACAATGATGTCAGGTAAAGTATATTGGATGCTATTAGTACCAATTATATCCGAATTTCGGGGGGGGGGGGGGCCTAGGGGCCCGGCGCCCCCCCCCCCCCCCGAAATTCGGATTGAGGGGGGGTGTTTTACGGAGAAAAAAATAATAAAAATAGGGGGGTTTTCAAGGTTTTCAACAGGTGGAGGTTTTCAACAGGCCTGATGTGGAGAAAGAAAGTGGACGAAACGATAACTTCCCTCTGTTAGGGACCGAACATGCAACCTTCGAATAACGCGTCCGATGCTCCACCAACTGAGCTACAGCGGCGGTCATCCCTCCATGCACTTCATCTGGTGTATATGTGCACGTAAACGTCTCGAGTAGCCATGACGGCGAGTTTGGAATACTCTTCTTCTGCCTGTAGGTTTCACGCAGTACGGGATCTTATTACGAGCTGGTATCTGACCAATAATCCCTCGCATGCTACCTGAAAGCATCAAGTCTGCCAGAACTAGACCCTCGCTGTGAATGGCGGAAATTACTCGTAATTTAAGGCCTCTTTTTTCTTTGTCAGATACAATATAAATGCGATCAGACGATGATACGAAGGAAAGTATAGCGGATGTTATTAGTAGTAATTTTGGTGAATATGTGAAGAAAGAAGAGTGGAATAATAGATAACGAGGGAAATTGTAGATCATCGGATGCGTTACACGAAGGTCGCGAGTTTGCTCCCTGCAGAGGCAAGTTATCTTTTCGTCCACTTTTCTTTCTTCACATTTACATTAAAATTATGATTATAATAACATCCATTTTCTTTCCTAGGCGTCAATGTCTGATAGTTTTTATTAATAGTGTGTCTAACAAAAGGAAGCAAGCCCTAAATTTCTACTTCTTCTCTTCATTCATGAGGAATATTTAGAAACATTAAGCACGGGCGTCTGAAAAATACTGAATTGTTTACTACAAAGACCAGAACTAAATTTTTTTACATATCTATGACTGCCGTAAATACTGGAAAGCGCAGCTTCTTTTGTTTCCCAGTAGTTGTTGGGTTCTTTAGTATGGCCCCACCAAGCGCGCCCTTTGCGCCATCTCGCTGGTAATGCTGAAAACACGCTGAAAATTCGCTGTATATAAATAGCTCGCCGTTTGAACGTTGAAGGACGTGCCCTTTCGTGGCTCAGGGGTTAGCGCCGCGCGCTGCAGAGCGAGCGGTCCCTCGTTAGATGCCGCGCGTCCGGGAACATTTTTCTGAGTTATGTTTCTTTGTGACTTTTATAAATATGTAGATACATATACGGGTCATGACGGCGACGCCAACGCCGACGGCGAAAACCAGCTGAGAGTGTCACATATAATTCATATCGCAATAAAAAAACCAAATGACAAGATATGAAACTAGGTACGATATTCTTGTTTTGTTCCCTTGATTCTGAGTTTGCGCCACAAATCCTTCGTTGAGGTACACGCCATCTCGCGCAACGCAATACGCTGCTAAAGCGAATTAAAGGTGTTACGTAGAGCTTGGAGATGGAGGTATCACCTGCAAAAATCGTGGAAGATTTTTTTTTTTTTTGGTGCTGCTATATGCAGTGGACGTTGCGAGCGAATCTCCCGCACGGAGTCTACGGTTAGCTTCAGACCCACTATCTCACAACTGGTGCGGCATGAAACTTGGTTGTTTTTATGATTCTCTGTTGTTTTTCAAGCTCTCTGCTGCAAAGTGGTATTGAATGTACAGTAACAGAGGGGAAAGTCCCTTGAATTCTGCCATCTTGTGATGACAGGCCTAAAGGCTAATCAATGAAGATTTCTTATCACCATAGGAGGGCTATACGAGTTCTACACTCTCAGTACGGTCCTGGATAATAGCCTCGATATAGGCGGCATCCTTCGACGTACTGTTTATTATCACGGCTATGGACAGCCCGGCGAAGAGAAGTATACGTTACTCTCTTCAGGCGGCCTCGAACTTGAGGAGTGCCGCCTATTAACAATCGCCGTATGCGGCCGAAGTCCGCATACGGCCCCGCAGGCTGACCCGCGCGCGAGCGGGGCGACTGGGCGGTGCCGAGGGCGCGGTGAAGCGTCGGAAACAACTGCACGCGCATGCGCTTGAACGAAAAAAGAAAGCAAGAAGAATTGAGACGCGCGCTCCGCGCTCACCCGGCGCGCGCGCGTGAAGGGGAAAAAAAAACACGACAGACGAGAAGCGCGGAAGCTGAGAAGTTTCGTGTTCGCCACGCGGCCGCTCCATCACGAGACGTGCAGGCGACAGAGCTTTGAGGCCGGTAACCTTCACCTGTTTGTCAACGTACTTGGAAAGCGCTAAACTGCGTCGGCTGCGCGCTTTGCGCCTGCCGCTGGGTAATATGTTTTCATCAATGGATATGAAAGGTGTGTATCGAGGGCAATGTAACGCGCCGCAGTGTGAGTGCGATGGATTTTGCCGCGCCGGGAACAATGAGCCTGCCACACCATACCAGGCAGGTTGGTGCGCGTACTGCGGGCACAGTCCAGTACAACAGGCTCGAATTGGTAAGTAGCCTTTTTGTTTTCTTTGATGGTGTCCTGATATCTGCTGATGCATGTGCAGGATCCAATTTTGCTGAGTGAACGAAAAAAAAGAAAAATAGGAGGAGGGTGGGCACACTTCGCCCGTTATTATACATTGATCGTGTTATACTTGCGACAGAACATTAAGCGCCGCAGTAACTACTCCCGAATTTACATGCTTTGTGTGTAATCTTCGTTACATCCCATTGTAGATGCGCTTTTTCACGGAATACAATGCTTCTTATGTTATCATGTGTACACATTACGTTGTGACAAATTTGTTTTCATTTTACTCAGTTCATGGCTCGCATTTGTTTCGTGACTTAATTGTGGCATGCCAGCTTGTGTAACTTTTCAACATTTGGAACCGCGTACGTTTTTCAGGGTCTACGCAGGATGTGTTCTTCATGCCGCCCCGTGTGCCACCCAGTCAACCTCGGGAAGCGATTGGAAACACAGCTGAATACCGGTAAGTGTGCAGCATTCGTATCTGAGATTCCACGCAGTGGTGTTAGGCCTCTGGCTCTAACTGGAGTTTAATCAGGGACGCGGTAATACGCTAGCTTGGATTTATTATGCCGACTGACGTGCACTAAGTAACTGAATTGTGAAGCATCTGCTTCTGACTGTATTGCGCCAAATGCGTCATATATGAGCACTGCAACTCGCATTTTGCCGCAAAGTAATTGAGACTTATATAGTGATATCACGATGCTGCGAAGTAACATAATCGCCTTTATTATGACCTGGAAGAGTGACACTCTTCCAGGTCATAATATGGCTTTTTGTCACTTCTGGAGGTTCATTTGCCTTAAGTGCTGATGTATGAAATTTTTTTATTTATGAATAGTTCGTACTGCTGACGTTGTTCGTACTGCTCCTAATCAAGAAATAGAAAAGGCACACCTTGTTACGTCGGCAATTAGCAATGCATACATATATTTCCATAACAGTTAGTTTAGTTCCATGAAGTGTTACACTACACAATACAAAGTTTTCATTAATTAGAACTTACGACTGTGTTTGCAAAAAGAGAAAGATAGGCCTCTGTACATTAAACTATATGTGAATTGTTTTCATTGTTTGGTCTCCCAGACACAGCTAATGCAAAAATAACCTGCAGCATCACACTAATGACTGTGTGCACAATTAGAAAGACTGCACTTCCTGTTTTTGAATACATCATGACACTTACAGCTGAGTTAACTGTATGAGCATGATCGTGTAGCTAGGATTTTTTTTTTTTGGGGGGGGGGGGGGGCATTTGCTGAAGGCCTTCACTGTATTAGATAAGTAGCTATTTTCATTATTTATTTTGAGTAAAACACACCCTCCATCAAAGTTTCGAGAGGGGGGAGGGGGGGGAACCTAGCCCCCCCCTCCTCCGTGCCTATGAGCCTGGATATGAGGCGTCAAGCCATTGAGCTGGCACAGTAGGAACATGCAGGTGACTGCTGCTGTACCCGTTTTCCTTAAAGAAAACTGATTTTTCTCTGTTGGCTGTGTTAGTTTGTGAGCACTGCACTCGGGAAGTTCTGCAGTGTGAATTTTCTTATCGTGAACCAACTAGCCCATTCTGAAATTCTTCTAGCTCTGCTCTAACTTATCACAGAGTATTTTTCCTTAGAATGAGAGAGGTCTCGGCAATTAATAATATTTGTGTTTGAACACCTCTTTATAAATGCATGTTTTAACCAGGTTGTCTAAACTTACCTACTGTATGATTTACAGCTTACCACAGTTTCAGGAAGCACTGGGTCACTGAGATGCAAATGCATTTATCGCTGCAGGTGTTGCTCAACGATACGAATGTACTGCCACTGGAGTAGCCAGCACCAGCAGCTTCGTAATGGCTGTTTCACATCATATCGGTGGGTGCCAATACACATGATTTGTTAGGATGATGTGATATAAATTATTGCAGCATCTCTGGGGTGTCAATTTGTTGCCAGTGCAATGCTGATACATTAAACTGTAACTAGATTTCATGAACGCAGTAGTTATTTCAAAATGTGAGGAAGGAAGGAAAACAAGAGAGAGGAAAGGCAGGGATGTTAACCAGTTTGGCATAACCGGTATCTAGAGAGTGCAGTTATGACAGCACGCATGAGACAATCATAAGTACTGGTTGTTTATGACAACAGATCAGACATGCAGCAATTACTACACTCTACCTGTTCCTTTATGCTATCTTCGCGCATTTGGTTGAACAATCAAAGCGTCATGTTCCATACTAGCTTCTTCACCTACTCTCTCTCACGTGTCGTTAATGCAGATCTATAGCTCCAAAAATGTTCGCTAACAGGCATGTGTAACTGTAGAGCTTGCAGTGAGCAATATAAATTCAAGCTGATCTCACATGTTGAGTACTCACGTATTGAAACGGGACAATTCTAGGAGTAACCAGTTCAGGTCAGTGGGGCGTAATTTTGACTCGACTGTGTTTGTTACAGCCCATGCTATCTTTAGAGATCAGATTCGTCGCGGCAGGACATGGACAGGATGGGTTGCATGCATCTCAGGATGTGTGTTGCCTCTATTAGGTAAATTTATTCATTCATGTGGACTTAAACAGTCATGTTGGTTTCACATCCACTGAGTGCTGGTAAAGGGATATTCAGGTAATATCAAGTAGCAGCAATCAGCATAAAAATTTGTCAGAACACAGTCATTTCATAACTGGCAGAAGCAGGGTGGCACGTGGCTTACAGGCAGGTTTTAAGTACACCTTCGTAGGTTTAGCCAGGAAAGGAGTGAAGCACCGAAAGGAAGAGTTAAATTCTGCTATGGTATTAGCACAGTTTTAGATTACAATGCAGAGTAACGAACCAAAACTCTCCACTGTGGTATGCCTCCTGTGTTAAACATATCCGTTTTCTCACATCTAGCCCCAGGTTTACTTAAGTTATTTGGCAAAACTTGCAGTAAGTTTTGAGGATGGATGAATTATTTTTCTTAAAGAACACTTTTCATCAAACAATAATAAATAGCACACACTAGCCATCATACATTGTTCTTTTGCCTTGTTTTAAGACGTGCTAAAAACATGAACTTGCTAACCTGCACTGTTGTTTTCTCTGCCATATTTTCCCACATATTACAAGAGCAACAGTGTACACTACGCTTTGCACACTAAGTGCAAAACTCGGAAGGCAATACTCGGCAAGCAACATCTCCCTTTTTCATTCTAATTTGTGTTTTTGAAAAAGAGTTTGTGGCAAAAGAAGTCGAGCCAGAGTTTTCAGTAAAACATTCAATCTGATGAATGCTGAAAGCCTAATGAACTTCTTTATTTGATATCCTTTTCAGGAAGCAGCAAGAATTATTGGCCCACCTGGTTTTCTACAAGAAGGTATATGATGGGAACACTTTCCAGTGCTTACGGCACACTTTATTTAGGATATCATACATCTCCCTCACATTTGGGCAAGCCCCAGTGTTACTGTTTTGATTCCAATAAAAGACGACAAACAACATTTCTTTTATCAGTTATCGAGTTATGGCATTTGTCACCCATTAAAAAAAAGTACTTGTGCATGCAAAACAGATTCCTGAAACACTGGCCTATCAATATCAATGCTCGTGTTCTACAAAACAAGTTGAACAGATGATGTTTGAAAAACAATGCACAAAAGGAATAAACGGAAGGCAGTGAGATAGAGAGTGATCCACATTGAATGAAAATTGGTGGGTTGAACTTTTATTAATTGTTGTGTAATTGCATGGTGAACTCGAAAATCGAGTGCAGGTGCACCAGGCAGCAGGAGATCATATGCCACCGACTTTTTTTCAGTTTTGAATATCTGCTACAGTTCTCGTATTCTAGCATGGTATTTGTAACGTTGAACCACGATCAAGCCAACCATGTGTACTGCTGTGGCAATGTACCAAGTTATAAGATATCCTCATTTTCTGAAAATCAGCTGTTTTATTGAGGCATGCAGCAACAATATTTCAAGTTCGTTCTGCACCCCAACTACACGCGGACGTTCGCGAAAGAGACGTTCAAACATATCAACTATTTATTTGGAGGGAAACTTGTCCGTGGCAAATTTCTGTACGTCATACTTGATCTTGGCGCACGTTTCGACATTCACTTGAACAGCGGTGTGATGCTGAGTAAAGGTAAGAGTAGCTAGTTCCCATATATAGGATAAGTTAAAGACTGAAGATGAGTAGAAACTACTGTGTCGCGCGAAATAGCGCGCATAAGTGGTAATTGCTGAAACAGATGATCGTCGAACTGCTAAAAAGAGGTGCTGCTGAATCAACGTGCGGCGCGCGACGGTTCACGCGCACTAAATGCAAATGTTAGTGTAGGCACTTTAAAATACCCATTCAAACATTAACGTGCCAAAGCAGGTTAACGTTACACGAACAGCTGAGAACGGGCTGCTGTCACTGACACGCGTGTACGTCGCGGCATAAATAACGGAAATTGCTCGCAGCACACGCACATGGGAAAAATGTACGTGGGTTTCGAGATCTGAGGATATCCTCGTCACGCTGGTATACATTCGCGAATTTTCGGTGAGCGAAACAACCGCTGTTCACGGAGAAGCTTTAACGACTCACGGACACACGGACACACGTTAATCGTTCTTGCGGCACGGCGAATTACGAACCGAAGTCGGAGCCGAAGGTGCTTACCGCGTTTGTCTGGAGTTCATGAAGCCCCGCAAACTATTTGTGACCTAATGCACGCTCAAACACATGCACATGGCACAAAAACAGAAGTTCAACGTCGCGCCGACTGTTTGCAAACGACCTGGTAGATATATACCCCCGCGAAAAAACGAGCATCCTTGCGGTGGCGCTGTGGTGCAATGGGTAAGTTATCTGCTTTCAATGCACGCGGGCCCGAGTTCGATTCCAGTGCTGTGCGTAATTTGCATGTTGTTGTCGCAGATGTTGATGATTGTGATACTGGTCATCTTCTAATTATCCATAGTGATAATTACAACCGTCAAACTGGCGAAAAAACGGTTGACAGCGTCAAAAATAGCTTTTTTTTTCTCGCAACCGCATCAGGGCCGCCTACAGACAGACCACCTACAGGGCCGTCACGCGTAACCGCAGGCCGTACCTAGCCAGGAAAAATTTGAATTAAAATTCCCGGCTAAGCGTCGCCACGGCTATTCTGAAGGCCACTTAGAATAGGGCCTGCTTCTTCTGGGACACGGCTACGGAGCCGTAACGAACTGACTAGATGCGGCCATAATTTGACCGGATTTCCAGGCGTGTATTCTAGCCGGGATTTGACTGAGAGTGTACACCTAATGCTGTTGCGAAAGCACTTGAACATCCGTTTTACAGCTAAAGCTGTTTTGATGTTGAGATCACAACGACGGCCATTTATGGCGCCGCAGTTGTCCGCAGCCGCCGCCACCGGTGTACGTAACAACTATCTCGCGAAATAAGAAAAAAATATCCAGGATTCAACGGCGTTCGAAACTGGGCCTGTACCGTGGCAGCCCAGTATTCTACAACAGAGCCATACCAGTGCTCAGAACTCCTTCACAAAAAAGACGCTCTAGAGTGGGTTGTTCAATCCTTCCAACCGATTACAAAGGGCTCAGCTATAATTTTTCATCGTCATCAGCCACCGCATCAACAAAGTGCCCACATAATGTCTTGCAAATGGGTGTCGGTTAACTGACTTCTCCGCAGAATGGCGAATAATGGCGTAGTGGGTACTTTCCAACGTGACAAGAATTATGGTTTGTGGCGTAGTGGTACCTTGCAAGTGTACTTGTAATAGTAGTTGCAAGAGCGTCTACAGCGGGCTGTAGAAACGCCATTGTTCCTGATTTCACATTCACTTGCTACGGTTTCCACGCAGGCCAGGCGTTTTCTGGCACCGCAATTGTCCGCCGCCGCTGCCGCCGCCACTCTAGCTGCCGGTGTTCGTAACCGCTATCGCGCGAAATAAAAATAAAAGGAAATAAATAAAAAAAATATTTTAAATCGCATGGCACTCGAATCCAGGCCACCTACGTGTCAGCCCAGTATTCGGCCAGGCATCTACGACAGTACATGGAATTCATTTTTTGAGAGACCCTGCGCAGGCGTCATGTGGGCAAGGAATCGCGATAACATGTGTAATAGAGTCTTTTAGAAGAGTAAAATAACAACCCAGCGTCACACAATACGGATAGCGTAACGAGTGGGTTGTTGAACACTTCCAACTTATTACAAAAGGCTCAGCCATAATTCATCATCGTCATCAGCCACGGCATCAACAAAGTTAAAATACTGCATAGAGGTGTGTAAAGCGTACCTGGCTCCACCGAAGAATGACGAATAATGGCACAGAGGACGCTTCCCTACTAAAAAAAAAAAATCACGCCATATCCACGAAGTGAATGATGATGAGTGGGCGAAGCCCCGAAGGTAATCTAGTAAACCCTCAATCCCCGTAAATTTTGCCTACTCGATCATCATACAAAGACCTGACACACAAACGCGGGGGTGTGGTGTGATTATACATACAGTATATACACAATGTTTCATTATTTACATATGGGGTAGATGATGATTTTGCTCAAGAGCTCTACGGACCAGAAGGATGGGGTTCCCCTGATTTTGTTTTCCTCATATATGACGTTTAGCTCAGGGGAACGTTTGTTGTCGGCGTTGCCGTTTTGCCTTTCGAGGGCGAGAGCGCGTTCACGATCGTTTTCATCTATGGTAGAAAGAGAATGTGTGGTCTGGAACGCGCTTATACTTCATGGTCATCAGCGTCATCGTCATCGTTATCACGTGTAGTGGGTACATTCCACTATACTGGAACGCGCTTATTCTTCATGGTCATCAGGCGTCATCGTCATCTTTATCACGTGGAGTGGGTACATTCCACTATACGTGGTTACCTACCTACTACTACTACTACTACTACTACTACTACTACTACTACTACTACTACTACTACTACTAGTACTACTGCTACAGAGGAGGGACAGACCCACACCCGAAGGAGCTTCGCCCCTGAAATAGCTCACAAGTGTAGTTGTATTAGTGGCCAAAGGATTGCGTTAAAGGGACCATGAGACGGTCACCCAATAATTTGTGGGTTTCAGCGAAAACTAGAAGTTGAAGGCCTATGATGCCTATAGAGATTTGAAAAGCAGGCTTTAAAACGACAGTTTCGTGCGAGACAAATCCTAGAAGTCACCGGCTGTAAACCCCTCCCACCGCCGGCGGCTGCCATTTTGCCATGGCGCATGCGATGTCATGTGCAGCAACGAGCGAGCCTACGTCTTCTACAAAAGTTCCATTGAGAACAAGGCTCCCGTAAGGGGAGCCGAAACGTCTTTTTTGGATTCCTTTTCATGGTCGGTGTCCTTCTTTTCTTTCTATCATGTTACTTCCCGACCAGACGGGCTTCCGTCAAAACCTCGACTTCAGACGCTGCAAATTTTACAAATTCAATGCCGACCAGAAGCAAGCTAAAATATCTCCATTTCACGAGCAGCTTACTACGGAACGATACTGTTAGCCGGGATGTAGACACTCGCAACAGCTAGCTGCTTGTTTCGTCAAGACTCACGATTGCGCCAGTGTTGCTCGACAATGAGCTCGTTTCGCAGAAATTCCGGCGTCGACGCCGGTGTCGGCGTTCGTTGTAAGCGAAAAATCATCATCTTGTCCGTGACCAAAAAATCGAGAAAGATACAAATAAATAAAAATTTTCGGGGTCCGATTGAGTATCGAAGCCAGACCGTCTGCGTGGCAAGCAGGTGTTCTACTACACAGCCACGCTTCTGCTTGGGATTACGTATAAAATAACTTCCTGTGCTTGGAAATGCACTGAAAATAACTTTGATGCTTTACAAACACACGCGTCCTGTTTACAGGCATCACAATACAACTTGTAATATCGCAGTAATATTGCGTGGTACAAGCGTACATTGCCATCGGGCGTTAGAAGATGTGAATATCAAAACGACATTCAAAACGACATTGTGGTTCAAAGCCGTCCACCCATTAGAAAAGGCAGACACGTTACGGCGCGTATTCCGTTGAGACCACGTAGTGGGGGATAGCAAGTTCGAAAACATTTCCCGTATTTCCCGCGCAAGATTGCTCGTGGTTTAAAGCATGTTACCCATTACATAGTATGAACTAAGCGATTGAACTACGCTCTAGGGACAGGATATCGCTATCGCGTTCAACTCTTAAAGGCGAAGCTTAAGGGTCCCCCCAATTTTCAATTTAAATGAGGGGCCTCCACCAAACCCGTTAAGATTTGGCCAGCTGTTTTGTAATTGTCTAAGGAATTAACCCAAACAACAAAGTTTATGATCGAAAATTGGGTGTCATGGATCCCTTTCACAAATGTAATATCGAGCGGTCGGAGAGCAAAATAACAGCCAAGTGTCACACCATGCCAATTTCGTAACGCGGGGGTCGTAGAATGCTTCCAAACCCACTACAAAAGGCTGAGCCATAATTCTTCGTCGTCACCACCCACCACATGAAGAAAGTGTACATAATTCCGCACAGATGTGTATGTGAATCAGGAATAATGGACGTAGTGCGCGCATTCCTACTTCACAAAGTATTAGGATTATTTATCGCGCAGCCGGTGACATGCAAGCATACTTGTATACTAGTTGCCCCAAGAGTGTCTTAAAAAAAAGCTCGAAAAATGTCACTCTGCGAGCTTTCGTTCCGAATGTGTTGTGCATTCTACGCAGGGGTGGCGTCTATTTTCTTTTTCTTTCTTTTGTGAACATTGCGCCTGGCAGATGTGTTCAAAGGTCGCCCATCGCTGATTGCTGTCATCCTGATTCTTTCGCTATGTTCAAGCACACGTTTTTGGTATGTTTTTGAGCATTTCTTTCCTTACCATTTGTGTGACTGGTGTGAACCAGTCACATAAATGTGATAATCAGGTGGTGTTCAGTGCGGCTGCGCTGCACGTGCGATTTTATCACACGCATTTCATCATGAAGACTATTGCAAGAATAGAGGAACCGGAAAATAGACAGCTCTGGTGCTGAGTATCATTATTCTAGTAAGGCACTCCACCGTAGCCGTGGCGCAGTGGATAGGGCGTCCGCCTCGGCTTCGGAAGGTAGGTGGTTCGATTCCTGCCGCCGGACACCCACCGGTAAAAAGGGCAAGGCGTCTCCCCGACCCGGCGCCCGGTTGTTTACGGGGTGTGTGAACGCCTGGGGAAGGAATCCGCCAGCAGTGCTGCGTCCGCTGCTCGGCCGTTAATCGAACGCTAACCCGTAACGGCGGTTATTGTGTCGGCCATGTTGCCTAGGGAATTTCCGGTGGAGACAAATCCCGGTGGCTAGGCAAGTGGTCACCCTCAGAAAAAAAAAGAAAGAAGACCGGTGCGTGGATCAACCACCACGACCTGGATCCTCCCCCTTTTTATATCTAGATGCCTTAAAAAGGTAACTGGAAGGAAAATATGGAATACCGCGAAAATAATGTACATAATTGTTCCACATTGTCCGCATCAGCCAGATAGAAATTTGATTTTTTCCGGATTTACGCTCAGTAATACAAAAATAATCACCGAATACAGTATACCGCAGAAGCAAATCAATCGAAGAAAAGTATAAAGAACACGCGAGCAAAATGTAATGCA
>JALIZH010013028.1:0-161718 GCA_030522465.1 Rhipicephalus appendiculatus
TCATGGTTCTGTATTTAATCAAAGTAGCACTGCCGCCGTGAGCGTGCGTTGTTTTTGTTATTAACCCTTTCAGTCCCGAATTAAATATTTTCAATGTAAGCAACTAGCTCTTACATTTTGAGATGAGCATGATCGTGGTAGTCCTAAAAAACTGAAAAACTATTCGCTCACACTTTTCAGAGAAGAGTAATTAACGTGTCAATTAATTTAACAAATAATTATTATTTAATAATCATTCCATAATTTTTGCTTCATTTACTACATAAAATATTATTTACATAGGATAGCATATTGTCCAATAGCCAAAATTCAAATTTCCGACACAGAACTAAAATTAATGCCCTATCTCTGCACGGTGAAAGAAGACGCTGCCTCAGCGAAATGCGCGAGCAGCACGACCGCTTCTGTAATTTCTTCGCTCAGACGTGACCTGCCTTTATTATATGTACCATATTGACACCACATGTAGGGCAGATGCTAAATATGGGCTCTTGAGGAAGAACAAAGCTTTATCTTTACCAGATGCTTGCTGACTGACCTACATAATTTATGATTCCAATTGGAATCACTGGGACTGAAAGGGTTAATGGTTCGGCGTGTTATGTCCTATATGTCAGCACACGAACTCACGGAAACGCTTTTTTTTTTTTTCGTTTGCGTCGTCCTGCGCACAGTCTACGTACCGCGGAAACTGCTGTTTTGGGCAGCTAGAGTGGGGTACATATAAGCATGTATTAAAAGAAATGCAGTATAACGTAGTTCGAACTCGCAACGACCCGGCGCGAAGGTGCCCGACGCCCACGCACCCCGCCACACTTTACCGTCCGTTCGCAGCGATGTTGTAGGGAATTCGTGTGGGACGTCGTTCCATGAATATACAGTGCGCGTGTGTGGGTGTGTCAGATTACGGCCACTGCATACATTGTACGATTCAATCACGGCCGTAACACTCATATTCAACTGATAACCCCAACTTCCCACACGTCAAGCATCTGCAAGCGCCGTTAACCTGTACTGCGCTGTGAACGCGAAACAGCCATATCGGTCGCGGCGATAGCAAGCAGGACACACGATACAATTTCTGTCCGATCCGACGTCGAGCGCGCCGTTACGGTTGCGTTGCGAACGGCAGCGGAAACCACGGTTGCTTCGTCTTGCGCGAGTACAATCGGCGTGCTCGACGTCGGATCGGGCACAAATGGTATCGTACTCGCGCTAGACTACTTAACCGAGAAAAATTTACACAGTTTGTCGCCTGTCAGGCGTACGATTCGGTGCTCCTGTACGACTCAACGTCGGATCGGACACAAATCGTATCGTGTGTCCTGCTTGCTATCGCCGCGACCACGATCATGCATAATCAACGAGCTCTGTGATTTAATCACCAAGATATGTTTCTTATGTTGTGTCTGGCACATTAATCTCTCAAACTTGAAAAATCGGCGTGTGAAGTAGGACCAAAGAACGCTAAATAACAGCGGGCGCAGAAATTGGCACGTAACGGCCCGATCTTATGCCGACGAAGTTCACTCTTCAGCCGACGTCGGCAATATCGTTCGAACGACGGGCCAATAATTCCGGCTTAATTGGATGGCTCAGCCCATATTGGCTTCTGCTCGTATAACTCAGCCCAATGTTACCGTTCTATTAGGCTGGCACAGCCGATATTGGCGGCAAGTTCTGAATGCTAGTCCAACGTCACCGTTCTATTACACTGGCAGAGCCAATATTGGCGGCACATTGTCAATACTGGTCCAATATCGCCGTTCTATTAAACTGGCAGGCCAATATTGGCGGCATGTTGTCAATCGTGGGCCGTCCTTGGGCCAGGAACTGCCAATCTGTCGCCGACATCGGGCCGACGTTCTGTGCTGCCTGGGCGATCGGTGGACCCAACCGGCAACACGCTCACCTCAGCGCCGGTGTCCACGAGGAATCGAAGGCCACTGCCGCGGTCGGTGAGGAAAAACACTGATGGACGACGTTCGGGGGCATCTGGGACACTGGTCGTCCTCAGTGCCGGCCGCTCCCGTTTCCCGCATAGTCGCAAGGAGGAATGCATTTGCGAGCAGCGTTGCCATGCTTCCTGTGATACCAGCAGATTCTCTTGCGCTGCTGGGCGCTGGCGCTCCTCGGGAGTGCTGCGGGCCTGCATCGCTGCGACGGTATCGGCGAGGCGGGATATCTGCTCCCGGATGTCATGCAGTGCGGTCGTAGGCGCGCGGCCGGCGATGTCTGGCTGTAGCACCGCGACGGACGGCAGAGCGACCGCCAGCACCGAGTCCGCGAGCTCGGCGAGTTGAGACAGGCGTTTGTCGGCAGCCGAGGCGAGGACCATGCTCACGTTGACCGGAAGTCGCTGTAGGAACAGCTCGCGAAGCAGTCTGCTGTCGGCATCGGTGGTGGTTGCGCCGGCCGTGTGCAACAGCTGCCTCATGTGGCGTAACAATTGGCTGGGCGTCCGGTCCCCGAGCTCGGTGTCGTGCAGTAGCTGCTGCACTCGCTGAGGCTCCGACGGCGTGAGGCGGCTGATGAGCAGCTGTTTGAGCGTTGTGTACGCGTTCTCTGCAGGTGGAGCGACCAGCAGATCGCGTATTTCGCTCGCTATTGCCGGTGGGAGGCTAGCGACCACGTGGTGGTACTTTGTTAGCTCAGCGGCAATACGACGAGCGGTTGAATTGGGACTCCACCTGCAGGAACCATAGCTGCGGGTCCGCTGTCCAAAACGGCGGGAGCCTGATGTCGACGGCGGAGATGGCCGGTGCGTCAGGGGGAGTCTCCATGGCGTCGATCGCTTGAAAAAGGCGGTAAGCCTCGTCCGGGTCACCACTGTTGGGACGCGTGTACGTGCGGGAGAAGCAGACACAACCGCGCGGTGTGGATCCCAAACATCAACTGGTTTTATTCGGGTTCTCTGGAGGTTCCGTAGAGCAGCGGAGGGTGGCGCTGCCTGGCGGCTTGGCTTGGCTTGGCTGCCGCCACAAGCTGTCTCTGCAAGGTTTTTGAAAAGATTATAAATCATTGGCTGCTACATTTCCTCGAAGCAAACATATCACTTGAACCATACCGGTGCGGTTTTCGAGGGGGTAGATCTACCTCTGACCACCTTATACTGTCACGTGGTCGTGACGTTGACAAAGGCAGCAGTTGGCGTTTTCAAGGTGAAACTCTTTATTTGGTTGAACTTGTGGCCGTGAAACGGAAACTCAAATTACAGCAAGCAATGCATCCTGTACACTTATATCGGCGCACAGAGCGTCGGTCGTCGAAGAACTGACGTTGGGACGCGCCGTCTTTTATACATCATGCGTCCAACTTTCCAGTCTTATCACTAGTCACCGCAGGGGTGTCTGCGCGAGCAGGCGTTTGGTGAGTGGTGTCACCACGGACCTGAGCCAATGGGGGGGGTTTCGACCCCCCTCCCACGCCTCGCCGTGCGTGGCTTAGCCGTGTCTGGGGAAAAGGGGATCCTGGGGGTTGAGCCAATGGCGGGTGATTGGACCTTTAAGGCAACACACCCCTTTGGCCCCGGCTTCACGTAGACGGCACCCCTGGGCTGGCCCACCCAGGGGAAATCAGCTGTCGCCTTTTCCTGTCTCCTTCTCTCCCCTCATCTTCGTCTTTCTCTCCCACTTTTCATCTTTCCTGTCATCTTCTCTCTTCCGTATACTTCCAAATTTCCTGGCCACAAGGGTTAACCTGGTGTAACTATCCAACCTAGGGTAACTATATTAGGTTATAGCGGCGATGCATGGCTGACGACTCCAAGTGTTATTCAACGTTGTAGGCGTCCCCTTGTTGGGCTCGGTGGTGGGTGTCCACCATCGCCGCCGAACTTTAAACGCTTCGTATGGCAAGCTCGTTTCCCCCCCCTACCCAATCGCTCCCTCAAAAGGTGGCGCACCGATGAAGCATTCACTTTAGTTAAACCAAAGCAGAACTTCCCCAAATATCATGTCATCCACAGCCAGAACGAGAACAAGACTGTGCGAGCGATTTCCCCTTTTCTCGTATCGAAAACTCTTACAGAAGCAATTGGTCCAGGTTATAAAGTGACAAAGATGGGAAGCGCCGACCTCTTTCTGGAAGTTCGCGACAAGGTAAAATATGACAAGCTATTCAGACTCGTAGTATTTGGCGACATTCCTGTTTCAGTGGGCCCACACAGGTCTATGTATAGAGTGCGGTGTAATTTCTGATGACCTTCTCGAGCTGAGCAAAAGTGAACTGCTAGAACGATGCAAGACCAAAACGTTGTGAAGGTACAAAGAATAATGATCTGGCGTGATGACAAACAAATCCCAACAAGACACATAATAATTGCCTTTGGAACTATCGACCTACCCGAATCTATTGAAACCAGTTATTGTAAGCTCCGTGTACGACCCTACATACCCAATCCCCGCCGATGTTTCAAGTGTCAGCGCTTCGGCCATGGATCGCAAAGTTGCAGAGGGCACGCTACTTGCGCAAAATGTGCATCCATGGAACACTCGTCCGAAACTTGCACTTCGACAGCCCGTTGCACCAAGTGTGAAGGGGATCATCCTGCCTACTCACGATCGTGCCCCTCGTGGGGAAAAAAAAAAAAGAAAAAAAAAACAGATCATAGAACTCAAAGTGAAATTCAACCTATCTTTCCAAGAGGCACGTAAACGCTTCTCCACACATAACCAGTCCGATCCCTCCTTCGCCGACGCGGCATGCCGGGGCGCCGTGCCACGTTTTTCGCCGCCCGCAAGATTCACACGGAGTGTGACCGCGACCACGCCAGCAGCGTCCCCGGCTGGAGTAGCCTGTCCTGCTCCGACCCTTGCCAGACAGGGCCAGCAGACTCCCGAGTCTGCCGGACCCCGGGCCACTGCAAACGCAGTTAGGTCCGAAACCGCCACAAACGTGCCTGCCGAGCAGGCACCATCCACCACCTCAGAAGAGGTGATGGATACCAGCCATTCTCCTCCGGCGCCTCAGACGTCGAAGGAAAGGCGCAGCTCTTTGGAGCGTGCCAAAAAAGAAAAACCCCGCATTACAGGGCCCCCCAAAAGGCCCTGTAACCTAAGACACCACTTTTGTACACAGAGCACCAAACTACATTAAAATGGATACACAAATTCTACAGTGGAACGTCAGAAGCCTGCTTAGAAACCTCAACGATGTCCAAGAACTTTTGCATTAACACTCACCAAAAGCACTGTGTGTACAAGAAACACACCTGAAACACAAACACACCAACTTTCTGCGCCATTATGTTATTTTTAGAAAGGACCCGGATGATGCCGTCGCGTCATCCGGTGGTGTTGCCGTTATAGTTAAACAAAGAACAGCCTGTACACATGTACCACTTCAGACATCCCATGAGGCAGTAGTCGTCCGAGCCGTTATCTTCAACAAACTGGTCACAATTTGCTCTATTTACATACCTCCACACCGCCAACTAAATAAACACGAATTCCAGTCATTAATAGATGAACTTCCAGAACCTTATCTTGTCCTTGGAGACTTAAATGCACACAGCAGTCTATGGGGGGGATTCTTGCTAATCATTGATAATCCTTACGGGAAGTGACCACTTTCCCATAGTTCTGAGCACACTAATAGCAAACGAATGTCCTCCACAGGTCCCCAAGTGGCACACCGACAAAGCCGACTGGGAAAAGTTTCAAAACGTTACTCTCTGAACTTGGACTGGCATGTTTGCCTCAAGCATAGAAGCTGCTGTGGACTACTTTACAGCTTTTTTTATTGATGCTGCGTTCAAATGTATTCCTCAAACAAGTGGAATGTCTGGGAAACGACATGTCCCATGGTGGAATAATGAGTCTCAAAATGCGCGCTAAAAACAAAAGGCATGGAGGTTGCTTTGGGACTCACCGACAGCCGAGAATCTTACCAGTTTTAAAGACAGTCTCACGGCAGGAGAACGTGCCGACAGGCTAGAAGGGCAAGTTCGCAGAAGTTTTTATTGGGCATCAATTCATACACACATGAGGCCAAAGTTTGGAACATGGTTAGTAGAGTAGCATAACGACAAGCATATTGACTCCCTCTCGTAAACACATGTGGCGACAGCTTGGAAGACCAGGCGAAATCACTCGGCGCACACTTCGAACAGGTCTCCAGCTTGTCGCACTATTCTGAAGCGTTCCGATACAAAAGCAGAATAGAAAAACAGAAACTAGAGCGCAAATCCACAAAACACGAGGCATACAATCAACCTTGAGCTACAGGCCTCGCTAAACTGCTGCAAGAAATCCGCCCCAGGCTCCGACCGTGTGGCATATGAAATGCTGAAACACCTACCCTCGGAAACCCAAAACGCCCTCCTCTCCCTGTATAATGCTGTATGGTTTGCTGGCGAGCTTCCCTCAGCCTGGCAAGAAGCCATCGCGTTATTGGCCGCGAGGAGTTACGGAGTCGCCCTCTATCGGACGCGCCTCGATTGCGTGCTAGGCAGGATACCGCCGCGCGCTCCCCATAGGATTTGCTGTCGGCGCTCTACAAAACACCTCGCAGAAGTGCTCCAGGACATTTCTGTGCATACTTTCGAAGCGAAATACGTTATTTACTGTTAAAGTAATAATTTTCGACGAACAGAAAGCACAACGTAGTTTGCAGTCGCTGTCGCTTTGCAAAAACGGAGCGCCCGCTTCACGCGGTCACGGCGATGGAGACCCCTGAACCGGCTTCTTGCGTGAAATGTAGTCAGTAGCGGAGCGCAAACTATGTGAAATAGGTTGTTAAATTAGAGTGCACGTATAAACAAATGGAGCATAACAGAAAGAAGCCTCAAGCCGGTGATCGCACAGGTTCGCGGCGACCGACGGAGCTTTTGCATGTATGTTCGTACTGATGGTTTCGCTACGAGCGTGTTTTGGCGCCGTGTCGTGAACATTAGGCCATAAAATATGAAAATTTGTGAGTACACAAACAACTATTGTTGCGAGGACGCTATCAGAGCAGTTCAAGAAGAATTTTGTTACAACTATGACTTCAGCGCGCCTATGGCAACTTGTGATGTCCCGTGCCGACGATTCAACGTTTTTTTTTTTTCCCGGTCAAAATTCGTGTATATTTCAATGCCATTTAACATGTTGCCTCGCGCTGCATATTGATCGGTCTTCTAAGCGAGCAAGTGCCGCTGCTTCTGTTATTTCTGAGTGTTCGTTTCGTTTGGTTACCACACAAAGCATGAGAAAATGCAATGGCTTTTTTAATATACTCCTTAATTATTGTGCATTCCACTGAACTTGCCGCTCTCGATAATTTCATGGAGCAAAGCTTGACCACTTCGACATTGCTGGTGGAAGGAGAAGTGGTCTACGCCAAGGAAACGAAAGAAGATACGTTCGCCGGATTTGTTCTGCAAACGTCGGCTGTGAACCCATGTGAACTTCAATTAGCGGTGAAAGAAATATATGTTATTGCAGCAACCTGCAGCTGCAAAGCAGGGTAACAACAACACGTAAAGAGTAAAATGCAAAATTATAATGAGTTGTCCAGCAATTATTTCATTATGTCGTGTCCGAACAGTATAAAGAAGTAAGACTCCAAGAAAATGCACGGGGTTGGAGAGGCCAACCTTGAGTTTGAGAGTGGCGCAAATAAATTTGGGCTTTTCAGCACGTAGTGTTTTGCTTCATGAAAATGCACGAGATTGTTATTGCCAACATAAATGCAGCACACATCAACCGCAGCCTTCGATACTTCATCAAACGGTAAGATTGACCAACGGCGTCCCGCGGCGGCGGCGTCAGCACGAGTAATGCGAAAAAATCACCATCACGTGATCACGTCCTCATATCAAGTCATCATGACGTCACAGATTGCCCGAATTTGTGACGTCGTTATGACGTCGTCATGAAGTCTAATAACGTGATGTCACATGATGACGTGTTGCCACGACATAGTAGCTTTGCACAGCATCCGTGATCGGCGAGTCGATCACGGAGGCAGTGGAAAACCGCGTTAGGTGCAGAAAGTTTTTGCAGTTGGGTGGAGAAAATCAATACATCGACTGACAAGAAGGAGAAAAAGGTGGATTTCGCCTTCCGGTCATCTTAAAGGAATGCATAAGGCACCAATGTGATTTTTTTACGTCCACCGTAGCTAAACAAAGAATCAAGTATCTGCAGCCCATATTGTAGACTCTGAGCACGGGGCCGACGATCAAGAGGTCGCACGGGAACGTTCTGTCATGGTATCGCACGAGGTAAAAGGCAGCGCATTTTCTATCCTACGGGAGATAAGCACCGTTAGCCTACGGGAAGCGCGCGCGAACGATCGTCTCAGTGCGCGCTTTCTGCTACACAACATCACAGCACCGACGCAGTAGCGAAGGTCGTCGTTGCGAAAGTGCTTGTTGTACACACGACTCGTAGCCGATGGCTGCTTGCCGGTTCTTAGCTCTACACCCACTCTTCACGCAGTTTCTTATCCCACGGGCACCGGTGCAGGCTTACACCGGACTCTGTTGCGTACGTCCGGCACTGCGGCACCGAGCAACGTGTTCATCGCTTTCGGATGCAGTCACTCCTATCACAGTGGGTTCAGCTGTGTTCAAAATGCGAGAAAACGTCCGCATTCGAACAGACCGCAGCGCAGGTGGGGCGTGAAACTCGTTTACAAAGCACGCAGCAGCGCTCCACAAGCAGCCGACGCGGCCGCTGAGACCGCGCGATCCTGCTAAGCACGTCACGCCGGCGGTGGCCCTCGAGGCCAATTCCTATACTAAAACAAGGGAAGGACCCGTCCTCAGTTTCAAGCTACAGGCCGATAGCACTAACGAGTTGTCTGTGCAAGGTCTTTGAGAAAATGATAAACAGGCGACTGATACACTTCCTTGAAACGAACAACCTACTGGACCCATACCAATGCGGATTTCGAGAGGCCAAATCTGCCACTGACCACCTTGTCCGTATTCTCACGTGGTCGTGACGTCGACGAAGGCAGCAGTCGGTAGGCCCAAACTGAAACTGTTTATTCGGCCGAACTTGTGGCCGGTAAACGGAAAGTCAGATTACAGCAATACACACTGGCACTGATAGTGGCGAACAGAGTGTTGGCCGTCGATCGACTGATGAGCGGTGAATCGCGTCGGCATCAGTGATGTTCCGTCCTGGACAGAAGAATTCCCTCTCCGAGGCCCGAAAATTCCCCATTTCCGGCATTTTTCCCCGCATACATCGCCGAAAATCCCCGCATATTTCCCTGCACAATATATATATATATATATATATATATATATATATATATATATATATATATATATATATATATATATATATATATATATATAGTGTTCGACGTGTTTCAGGCTCTAACTTCAACGTTATTTTCCCAGGTAACCCGTAGCGCCGCCTCACAACTGAGGTTGCGGCTGCGGTAGCTCTATCAAAGGAAGCACCTGCCTCCCGGTCTTTGGGCTCAAAGACCCTGAAGAGGCATTCGTGCTATTTGCCATATCTCACCTGTAGATAACCATGCTCACTCTTCATCCATATCACACCCATAGATCACACCACGCACCACTGTCATAATTTTATACTTTATACAAACCTTTTACGCTACCTTATAGCGCATGATTTTAAGGCCTCTATACAGCCATAATACACCCTGCCATCGTAACCATTGCTCATTGCTAACACCACATAAAAGACATGGCGCTCTTTGGCCACCCATGGCCCTTGCGCCACAAAACCCCATTAATCAATCAATCAGGCTCATCCCATCGCTTTCTCTTCTTTCCTGCCCAACTCAAAGCATCGCCTCTGAGATCGGCTTTTAATACTACGACGGAGCTACCTTAGAGCTCGCTTTAAGCGGTATGCGATGCGGAAGGAATGCTGTAGGGTGTGTTCAGATAAGAACGTCGGTGCATGTCCGCCGACCCCCTTTAATTTCGCCGGAAAAAATATATTTTGATTACCGAGTCCCCAGGACCACAAAACCACTTTTGCTTTCGAGAGAAAAAATTTCACCTTCTTTAAAAAAATTCACAAGTCTCCACTGAGCCGCCACCGCCTCTTTCGAATTTCGCGAAAATGGGATTTCGATGAGACGCTACAAAAACACTATTTTAGCTGTTGGTCCGAAAACTTTTCTCCGCATACTACGGATAATTTTTGTTAAGAAAAAATTATTACTTTGCAGTTTTGATGTTGTTCTGTTAAGAAAAAAAATCGCGAAATCGACACAAAGCTCAATAATGCTCACATTTAAGATTTTATTTTTCCGCAAGTATAAACTCCAGACTTTCCAAAGTTTCTGAAAACATTGACATATGTTTGGTTAACAAATGTGCTGAACGAAATACCTGAGAGTGTCTTCAAACGTTAACCAGAAATGTTCAACTGAGGACATGTCTCTCAAAATGCAGTATTTTGAAGATCATTTAAAAAAAAACGCCATCTTCGATTTTCTTTAAACTCTCCAGAATTAAAGCCAAGCACGTGTTCTAACTTAATCTGTAAAAACATGTTGCATTATTTTTGTGAGGTTGGAACTACGAAGCACGAAAAGTGGCCAAATTGACGTATAGTGAGTAACCACAAAATTGAGCGAGCATGGAGCAATAGTTGCCATTATCGTTATTTTAGGTCGCGAATGTCTCCTGTGGATTGACGGATTGTCAGGAATAAAACAGGAACAGTTGGTTTTGAAGACGAAATTATTACTAGATTTTTTTACACAAATCACAAAAACTTCTACACGGGTCCCAGCCACTGAGCATGCCGCGATAATGAGTCGCACTCTTCGCAGGAATCGCTTTCAAAATTTTTCGCGCATGTGAGCCTGCGTACGCCTCATAAAGGAGATGGCTGGAGAGGATCCACCGCTGGATATTTATCGCTTCCCGTGGCACGTCGGTAATGTGATAACGCAGACGGTGCGTGTCGACCACGGTGGTGTCGACACAAGCGGCGCTTCTGCAGCACGAGTGCGCTCACCCGCTCCCTAAAAAAAAGAAAAAGAAAGAAAGAACATAAACAAGGAACAGCTCAACACGCTTAAGAAAGGTTGAAGTAGTAAGAGAACGTCGGCTTTCACTTCCGTTCGTCGTCGACAACCCGGCAGTCCTCTGCTGGTGAACGAACGTGAGTACGCGTGCGCGTATTACACTCCCCTGATATTGATGGCCACGTTGTGGAGCTCAGACCCAAAGAGGCATACGAAGAAGATTGCCTACAAGCGGAACTTTCGATGTGTGAAAGATTTGAATGTCGCCTTACTAAGGAAGTGCATGCCAGAAAAAGCCTCATCCATGAGGGAAACCGACATTTTGTGCCAGAGCTGTTTCAACCGCTTGAAACAGATCGCCGTAGAGTCTCCAGATGCATCTCAGTCTGACGCAAATTTTGTTGCCGAACAAATTGCTGTCGAAGAGCTAAACGTACTCGTTAAGACAGCCGACGTGAGAACCCTGAAAATTCCGGCGAAAGTGAAAGCACAGTGCCGAGTGTCTTACGCCAAGCGTAAGAAAGCGGAGATCGAGGGCGCTATCTCCAGGACAATTTCTGCGGTCCTTACAGTAGCCTACGGCTCTACAGAGGAACCTGGTCCTTCAGCGGAAACCCGCAACACGCGTCGCGAGTGGCTGCGCAACCTGAAGCACACATTCGACACCTGCGAATCATACTATGAACGCTGCCGCCTCCTGACATTGCTCCCTGTGAACATTTCTCATCAAGAAATGATTCTACCCGCAACTCGGCATCTCATTCGGAAATCCAGAAAATACAGACACCCAGGTGTGGTCAAATCCGAACCTCTACACCAGATCGAAGCTGAAGCCAGAAAACATGCAGGCAGCAATGAAATATTCTACTGACGATGAGCTCAACTGCACCTAACAAAGCCCAAACAAGAAAGATTTCATTGCAATTAGTTCTAAAGGACAAAAAGAGTACGTTTCAAAACGGCTGATGACCAGGTCCATTCGGGAAACATTTCGTCTACAGCGGCTCACCCTGACACAGGGATCGAGCTCACGAAGTTCTCCTCCTTGAGGCCGAAATGGGTTGTGTGCACAAGGTTGCTTCACCAGGAGCAAGATACGCACAAGTGCTTCAGTGACGTTTGTGACTGTGTAACTTGTCTGACTATGACTTGTGACTATGACTCCCTGTGTATACAATAGGGGTAATTAAACAGTTCCTTCCGAGAGCTCGACTTGACTACATTTCTAGAAATCTTGCGGTTAGTCCTTACGCCAGGACCAAAACTGCGACGCATGCACGCACGCAAATGAACAAATTTGCACTTTAAGGCAACTGTTTGGTTTTATCTGTCAAGCTGTTGTCCCTCGAGCACAACAGATGAAATTCAGGGCCTAAAAATAACGATAATGGCAACTATTGCTCCATGCTCGCTCAATGTTGTGGTTACTCCCTATACGTCAATTTGGCCACTTTTCGTGCTTCGTAGTTCCGACCTCACCAAAATAATGCAACATGTTTTTACAGATTAAGTTAGAACACGTGCTTGGCTTTAATTCTGGAGAGCTTAAAGAAAATCGAAGATGGTGTTTTTTTTAAATGATCTTCAAAATATTGCATTTTGAGAGACATGTCCTCAGTTGAACATTTCTGGTTAACGTTTGAAGCCACTCTCAGGTATTTCGTTCAACACACTTGTTAACCAAACATATGGCAATGTTTTCAGAAACTTTGGGAAGTCTGGAGTCTATACTTGCGGAGGAATAAAATCTTAAATGTGAGCATTATTGAGCTTTGTGTCAATTTTGCGATTTTTTTTTCTTAACAGAACAACATCAAAATTGCAAAGTAATATTTTTTTCTCAACACAAATTATCCGTAGTATGTGAAGAAAATTTTTCGGACCAACAGCTACAATAGTGTTTTTGTAGCGTCTCATCGAAATCCCATTTTCGCGAAATTCGAAAGAGGCGGTGGCGGCTCAGTGGAGACTTGTGAATTTTTTTTAAAGAAGGTGAAATTTTTTCTCGCGAAACCAAAAGTGGTTTTGTGGTCCTGGGGACTCGGAAAACAATATATATTTTTTTTCGGCGAAATTAAAGGGGGTCGGCGGACATGCACCGACATTCTTATCTGAACACACCCTGTACATGCTCATGCACACGGCCACTGCATAAGAAGAAAAGTTTATTATTGTTGTTATCACGTGATTCCACCTCCAAATATCACGTGATTTATTCACGTACAAGCGTAAACGAACGACGGAGAACGCCAAGAGACCGAAATCCAGACAAGCGCAAGCTCGGGTCGCGTGGCTATCACTAACGCTGTGGCTTGCTTTCTTGGCTGCTTCATCGTCGTCTCCCATTGTTCATTACATTGTTTTCTTTTTTTGTTACTTAGTGACGTGGCGTGCATTAATGTGCCTAGCAGACGCTCTGTATCTATATGCACCACATTTTGTACAAAAGCACGTCAACTTTTCAATAATGGTGACTAAATATTGTGAAATAAAACAAGCTTTTGTGGTGGTATTTAACATTTTATTGACTTGATTAGGAACGGTTCTGCAAACTACCGTAAAGAAAAAATAAATAAATGTGAAGTTACTAGAATATATATTCACTGGGTCTTTAAAACCCAGTCAGTATATATTGACTCGGTTTTTAAAGACTATGGTCTTTAATAATAATAATATCTGGGGTTTAACGTCCCAAAACCACGATATGATTATGAGAGACGCCGTAGTGGAGGGCTCCGGAAATTTGGACCATCTGGTGTTCTTTAACGTGCACTGACATCGTACAGTACACGGGCCTCTACCATTTCGCCTCCATCGAAATGCGACCGCCGCGGCCGGGATCGAACCCGCGACCTTCGGGTCAGCAGCCGAGCACCGTAACCGCTACACCACCGCGGCGGACAAAGACTATGGTCTTTAAAAACGAACCTTAGAGGCTGTGGTTTGGCGCTCTACATGCGCCAGAAACGATTGCGACATGCGAAAGCCTCATGTCCCCAGTCTTTTGATCATTATAAAAAAAAATTTCGCCGCCCCTCAAAATTCCCTACAATATCGCGAAGATTCCTTTTTTCCCTTTCGTCCAAAATGACTGTCGAAAATTCCCTGAAAAAGGGAAAATTCCCTGCACGGAACATCACTGGTCGGCATTTATACGTGTGGCATCGAATATTCCAGCCTTATCACTGGTTGTCGCGCAAGCTCTGGAATAAGCTCGAGTGCTCGCGTCTTGTGCGCAATCTAAACAAAACAATCTACAATAATCGCGAAGCTTCTCGAACAAAGAGGCGCGGTTTGCATTGAGCATTGCTGACAGTCTTTGTGGGCGAAAACCGAATACAGCAACTGTGAAAATTAGAAACACGTGTGGCAGTATCGAGGCACAAATTCGTGACGCTTTCAACCATAAGCAATTTTTTCTTTCAGTGTTCCTCGATATGGAGAAGGCCTATGACACTACATGGCGCTTTGGCATACTGCGAGACCTCTCACATTTAGGTGTGCGGGGCACAATGTTCTCCATAATCGAAAGTTAACTGTCCAATCAGACATTCAGTGTTCGAGTAGGCTCTGTTTTGTCCCGAACATTTGTCCAAGAAACAGGAGTGCTGCAAGATGGTGTACTGAGTTGCACACATTTTATTATCAAAATGAATTCCCTGCGCCTGTCCATCCCACGTAATATGTTTTACTGCACATATGTCGACGATGTACAGGTCGGTTTTAAATCCTGGAACCTTTCAATGTGTGAACGGCAGGTTCAGTTAGGTTTGAACAAGGTCGCTCAATGGGCAGAAGAAAATGGGTTTAAATTGAACGCACAAAAGAGCACATGCGTCCTGTTCTCTCGAAAGAGGGGCCTTCATCCCGGTCCGGATATTAACCTGCATGGTCAACGTCTGTCTGTATGAGCATAAGTTTCTGGGGTTACTGTTGGACACAATACTAACCTTCATACCACACATCAAGTATATCAAAAACAAGTGTTTAAAAACCATGAATATTCTGAAAGTGTTGTCACGAACTACGTGGGGTAGAGACAAGAAGTGCCTTCTCAATCTTTATAAAAGCCTCATACGCACTTGTCTAGATTACGGGGCTATAACCTATCGGTCTGCGACACCAACAGCCTTAAAGATGCTTGACCGTATCCACCATCTAGGCATTCGCCTTTCTACGGGCGCTTTTCGTACTAGCCCCGTAGAAAGCCTGTACGCAGAATCGATTGACTGGTCGCTCCACCTGCAGAGATGTTACCTGTCTTTTGTATATTATCTCAAGGTGAACACAGACAAGGAACACCCCTCTCACTGCACAATCAATGATTTGTCTTGCTCTGCCCTTTTTGAGAACTGTCCTTCGTTTCGACAGCCCTACTCGCTTCGTGTGAGGGGCCTCGCTGAGGAAACGTGTGTACAGTCGAGCGCAATTTGAAGGTTATCGCGCGAACGTCTACCAAGGACTACAACAGCGCCACGGCCCAGAACCCTCTTTCGAGGAGAGGGAGGTATCAAGCAAGCTTCACTCACTCTCTGTGCTGTTCCTTAAGCTGCGATCACTCCCGTCTGAGGAAGGCGCATTTTCATTGCTTTATTATTTGATGACGATGTGATATATTCTGCGCAACATCTCCAGCCGTTCAAACGAAGCAGTTTCAAGCACCAGCTTTACCAGATCTTTCCCAGCGATTTTGTTATTGTCCGCGTAGATGAAAGCCAGCGAAGAATACACTTCATCGCAACGAACGGAAAGCTTAAAGTAGAGAGAAAGGATGTAGAATTCATCGTAAGGGGCGATTTTTGCAGCATGGAACAGCGAACGAGGGCGAGAAAAATGCGCAATCTTGATTTCAACTGTTCCGAAACGTGCCGCTAGGCCCCAGGCACGCTAAGCTGGTCGACGCTCGCGCGATAACCTTCTTATCGCGCGCGACTGTACCACTTCTTGAACACCGTCCGATGGCTCCTGCCGCACATCTCCCGCCGTGGCAGTGGCAGCTCATTGACTGCGATGTATCCTTTCTAGAAGTAACCAAACACGCGCCTATTTCACATATACGTACCCACTTTCTCGAAATACACCTGTCCTGAATTCTTTACGGATGCTTCGAAGTCTCACACGGGTGTGTCATATGCAGCTGTAGGTCCACCCTTTTCGGACTCTGGCATTCTGCACTCCCAGACGAGTCAAGGCGAGCATCTTCACAGCAGACGCTCACGCGATATTTGTGGCCATCATACATATTAATGAATTAAAACTACAACGCGCGGTTATATATACACGGATTCTCTGAATGTCGTAACAGCTTTGAAAACTCCGATAAAACATAAAAATCCTGTTCTTGTGTCGCTTTACTCCCTCTTATACACGATCTACGCTCTCAAACGACATGTTGTGGTGTGCTGGGTGCCAGGGCACCGCGAGATCGGTGGAAACGTGTTGGCGGACCAACTAGCTGCATTTGCCCACGACAATGCTGCCTCGAATACATCCATAGCTCTCCCTGCACTTGACCTGAAACACTTCCTGAAACAATGGCTCAGGGCATATTGGCAGCATTTATGGGATAAGCAGACAGAAAATAAACTACATGTTATCAAACCGAATCTTGGAAATTGGCCACCAGTATCCAGGTCATGCCACACACAAGTAACACTTACCAGGCTACAAATATGACACACCCACAGCACACATACATACCTTTTGTCCGGTGGTGATCCACCTGTGTGTGATAATGCGGTGAACCACTCACCGTGCTTCATATTTTAATACAATGCAAAGAATTGGATGCTATGAGAAGAAAACACTTTGTTTCCCCACCGACATCAAATACCATTGTATCTATCTATGTTCATAGGTAGGGAACCGCTGTTTAAACACGAATCATTGTTCGCATTTTTAAGGGATGTAAATAGCAGGGGTGCAACAGCTGCGCCAATTGCGCCAAATTGATACAATTCCGCGTTTTTGCGCCCAGCTGCGCCAAAACCATGAAATTGGCGGAAATTGCGCCACGCTGCGCCAAAATGCCCGACCAGCCTCAAAATTTTCTCAGTTGCGCTAATTTCAGCGAGAAATGAGGGCACGTTGGCCATCTGCAGTTTGCGGCATCAATCAATCCACGCGCGCAGACCCGAACCCTAAACCACAGTGTAAGATATATATTCATTAGGTCAGGACACTCGCGAGACGCGGTCGACCAGATAAAGTAATAACGCCGTGCACCCATCAGTCCGCTGACCGCAGCGGATACCTATCGGCGGGACGATGCAACTTCAAGACAAAAATGTGTTGCCGTAGCCACTAACGCTTCGCGGGAAATATGAATTTCCTAGTCAGCAAACGCGGAGCTGGAAGCGTATGCCGCGATTCCCGTGCGCGAACAAACTACGTGCTGCGGCACCGGCGTTGCCGGCGACCACGTTGGCTGCCATAGCAACGGCACGTAAAACATTTTTTTGTCTTGAAGTTGCGTCGTCCCGGCAATAGGTATCCGGTGCCGTCGCCGGGCCAACGGGAACGCGCCTTTGTTACTTTATCTGGTCGTATGCGCCTTGCAAGCGAGCCAAGTTGGGCCCTAAACCTAACCCCATCGGGAAAGAAAAAAATAGGGGTGGGGGAGGGTGCTGTAGCGGTGTTCGAAATTTTCCTGGCCTTGTTCCAAGTTCTAACCCGTGCAGAACGCTGCTTAAGCCACCTTCGCCGCAGTACACCGGTGCCATGCGGAAAAGCGTATTAAGATTTGGAAGGGGCTGTTGGCACTAGTCACGGGACACAGCACATTTTGTTCAGTTACTCATGCGTGTATACGCCGCATAATTGCGAGTACTAGTATGGCCGCTGACGCCTAAAAAAGTTACTGGCAATCATTTGGAGCAGTATATGACATTTCTGCAGCCCTAAAAAAAATTAACAAAATTGTGCGCCACTTTTTTTTTTTTTGCCACCCCTACTCCTCAGTTTTACGAATCCCCCGAATTTCAAGGTCGCCAGCTTGGCAGATCCACATTTCGATTCGCAAGGTTTGTCGAAGGATTTGACAGGTGCGGCAAATGCTAATGTGGACTTTATCATTGTTTGTTCAGTGGGGTGGTCCAAAATACTACTTTTATTGAAATAGCAGTGCTCATGTTCACTATGCACGATTTAGGTGATGTTGAATGGTTTGTACTTTTTTTTTATAAATGTAAGCCGTTATTATACTGCTCCAAATTTGGTCTTTCGTGATAAAAAATGTTTTTTTTTTCCTCGTAACCTGCTCCAAATTTGGATTTTAGTGCTCCAAAAGTGACATTTTGCTGCTCCAAAAATTGCTCCAAATTCTATTTCGGCTGTTGTACCCCTGAAATAGTTTTCACGTCGTATTTTCAGGCAACCGGTAGCACGACCTGTGAGTAGAGGTTGCTGCTGCTGTGGCTACACTAAAAATAGCACCTGCCTCGCAGCCGTTGAACACAGGGGCTGTTGACGAGGCATTTGTGCTCTTGCCACCTCTCTACAGTTTCATTACCACGACCACTTGTCATTCATCCTCACTGCACACGTCACTTCACTCTCATGATTTTAATACTTTGTTTTACCCGCCCGAGGGCGTGGAATTTTAGGCCCCTATACAGCTACGTAACATTCTCATAGCTCACATTCCTTACATACCATTGTAAATCACGAACCATTGTTACTCTTTTATCATTTTTCATGGCGCTCTTTGGCCAAGCATGGCCCTTGCGCCATTAAAACCCACATATCATCATCAGTCTTATCACTGGTGGTCGCGCAAGCTCTGGAATAAGCTGGAGTGTTCGAGTCTTGCGCGCAATCTTAACAAAATGATCTACTATTATCGTGAAGCTTGAAAAAATGTTCCAAAAGCCAGGGGAGTTCATCTTCAACTTATTTGATCACTGGCTTTACTCAACAGAAAGATATAACAAAACATAGACGTTTCGCCACCTATACGGGTGGCATCGTCAGTACACAAATGGCACAGATGAGAGAATACATGATACTTATATCTTGCCGTAAACATCCGGCAGAGGGCCACGATTACTATTGCATGCTGACTGATTACGATGAATGAACCATGATTCCACAAATTTTCTTGGGCCCCATCGTTGTTCCCGCGCCAGCGTCGTCGCATTATCGAGATCAAACACGTGTCCTTTCGTCATGCAGTGGTCCACTAATTCTGTTTTTGCTCGTGTGGTGGCGTATAGGTGGCGAAACGTCTATGTTTTGTTATATCTTTCTGTTGAGTAAAGCCAGTGATCAAATAAGTTGAAAATCGTGAAGCTTCTCGAACACTGAGGCGCGGTCTGTGCCGAGCATTCCGACAGGCTTTGTGGGCGTAAACCAAATACAGCAAAATTGGAACAACAAACATGCGTGGCAATACATAGGGGAGAGTCCGGAGGATTGGGACACTTTTCACAATTATATTTTTAGTTTGGTAGTGACTACGGTGACGGGGCCCGTCAGCGCAGTACTGTCGCAAAATTGACGGGGCCCGTCGCCATAGTGCGATTCTGTGGTGTAATCGTAATAGTGAGGGGGGCCCGGCACAATAGCGGCGCAACTACGCTGACGGGCCCCGTCACCGTAAAGGAGTGACTAGAGTGACGGGGCCCGTCAGCGTAGTTATAGCGTAAAAGTGAGGGGACCCGTCAGCGCAGCAAAATCGTAAAATTGAGGGGGGCCCGTCACCGTAGTGTAATCGTAAAAATGAGGGGGCACGTTACCGTAAATTTGTAGTGATTTTAGACCCCCGTCGCCATGTGGCTTCAGTGGCGTAATGGTTAGGCGCACTGCTTGAAGGGCGGTAGTGCTGCAGGTCGTCAGATCAAATCCTCTCGACTTCCTTTTCTTTTCTTTTTTTTTTTTAGGGAAGTGCGTCGACATTGACGTTACTTGAAGGAGTCGTAAGTTTTCTTTTTTAAAAGAAAATGATGTTGCTGTCCGCGGTGGTCGTTAGACAGCTCCACCATTTGGATTTCGAAGCGCTGTGGGGAATGCATGAGGCGTTGTTGCTGTGCGACCTCGGTTCTAATCGCACTGAACAAGTAAACTTTTCTTTTTTCTGTTTTCAATATTGTTTTAAGTAATGTTACTTATATTAAACGATAATCGTGTTGGACAACGTTTCACAGTGGACCGATGGCAGGAGCCGCTGGTCAGCGAGAACCTGACGATCAGCTGAGTCGAGCTGACTGACCGGACTCGCAGAATGGCAGCCGCAGCAGAGCCCTGGTCTGAGCTCCCCCAAACGCAACCTCTGTAGCAATACTGCAAATAATAAGTGTCAACTACCACCATTGAAAGCGCATAGACATACTGCATCCATTCAATACATAGTGTTCATGTGACGTCACTTCCGCCGCACTCGCCTACGCTCGCGCTCTCCCGCCATCCCTGGGTACCTCCGTGGGCATGGCGCTGACGTTCACCGTTTGCTGCACGCGATGCCGAATACCAGGCCATGCGGGTTTTTGCCGTCGTACTACGACGAGCTTGTCGGACCAGCAAGAGCTCGATACGAGACCAAGATAGAAATGTGCGACGATGTCGACCCGTACCGGCTTTCTATCGGACGGGAGGCCACCACGGACGCCGACTTGTTGCCCGCCACGACCTACGCGGACATATTTAATTATCTCGTGTTCACAACAAATTATGCGACACAAGAAGAAATGAAAGCCTACAAGTCCCTCGAGGCCCACAACTTCTTCACGAGTGGATGGGTGAAGGGTCTTGCAGCGAAGGAGCTCCCATCGAAACGAGTCGTCGTGCTGAGCGAGGTAAGCTTACGCGAGATACGGCCTACACTGGGGATGTAGCGCTAATGTGCGACTTTCCACGTGTTTCAAAGAGTGACGAGTATGAAGCTCTTTGCCCTGCATTCGTGAATGCCGCCGGAAAATGTAATGTTTTAGTAAAAGGAAGCGACTTGTGGTGGTCGTACTGCATACAAAGCATGCCTATGTTACTGTTTCTTTCTGTTTTCAAATTTCTTGCTGCTGTTTTGCACTAGCGGGCAGTGGCATGTCTACAAATGATGGAAGCAGTGACTCAAACAATTAACCAACAGTTCAGGGGCGGCGCCAGGATTATTTTACTGGAGGGGCACCCAGGACAAGTGAAGTCCTTTAGGGGGGGCAGGTTGGGCGGGTAACTCATGCGTTCTCTTTTGACTTTGTTTGCTCTTGGGAAGAGGGGGGTTCCGCCCCCCGTGCCCCCCCGCTAGCGCCGCCCCTGGAACAGTTAAAAAAAAAAAAAAGCTACGCTGGAGAAATTGAGAAATTACCTGACTCCCCTGCCCCCCCACAACTCGAATCAGTCAGAAAGTTAACCCACTGGATCTACTTGTCCTGTACTTAAAACTGCCAGTGAATTAAGCTTGTTCGCTTCAAAGCATCATTAAATGTCAACCCCCCTCACTTCTCTGCCAGCCTCCCTACCTAACAACCTGCTGGATGTGCAAGAATGCAGAGTCCATATCACTTTCCCGTGCACCTTACTAAAAATTTCCTGATTAAAATCTCACGAACCGCGCCGGCGACCGTCGTCTATGGGGCAACACCAAAGACCGTTTGACAAGCTACAACGAAATTACCAAGTCCTTCTACCTGGCCCGCCGAACCGGCGACAGCTCTGCTGTACTACAATAAAGTTGTTACCAACCAAACAAAAATCTTTGGTGGTATCTCATTTCTCGCTATGCTCACATTTTTATAATGAGTCTTGCTTTTCCCAGGTAAACCACTCTCAGAGGCTCCGGGACCAGCCGCTGAAGGCATGGATCCTAGCCAATGCTGATGGCACCATCGTTACTGCGCATTGCACGTGCATGGCGGGCATAGGGGAGGCCTGCTCCCATGTCGGAGCAGCCTTATTCGCAATCGATACAGCAGTGTGCATAAGAGATGCGAGGACATGCACCGAGAGAGACAATATATGGCTGCCAGCGCACAATCCACATGCCAAGTTCAAGCGACTGAGAGAGATAGACTTCTCTTCGGCGCAGGCAAAGAAGAGGCAAATGGACAGTGCGAGCCCAGGTTCGAATAGAGGTCAGCCTGAACTTGCACAACAAAGTCTTCCCATGCCGCCTGCACCGACCCAAGAGGAGCTGCAGTTGTTTTATCAGAGAGTTGAAGCTTCAGGTATAAAGCCAGCTATATTTATGGTTCTTCCACGATTCTCAGAAATGTTCGAGCCACCACGAAACAGAGAGCCACAGCTTCTTTGCACATTGTCGTCCCCAGAAACACGCTCGGAGGACTTGTTAACACTGATCTCTCGAAGCGAGAACTTTCTTGCAGAGCTGAAAGTAACTGAAGAGATGGCTAGGCATGTTGAAGAAACCACAAGAATGCAGTCAAAGTGCCCGAAATGGTACTCGTACAGGGCTGGCCGCATAACAGCATCAGTAATGAAGAATGTTTGTTGTACGAGCACGGACAAACCGTCCCTCAGCTTGCTGAAAAGGATTCGCTATCCACACAGCCACAAGTTTTCTACTCCCGCAACGGCCTGGGGATTGAAGCACGAAAATGACGCCTTATGCTGCTACGTCGAGAAAAGGAGAAAGCACCACCTCGACTTCTCATACTCTAAGTCAGGTGTCTGGCTGTGCTCACATAATCCATTCATGGCAGCGAGCCCAGATGCCCTGGTGAAATGCACATGCTGTGGTAAGGGCACTGTTGAGGTAAAGTGCCCATTGACACTGGTTACTGCTGGGCTTCAGGCAGCATGCAGTAAAACAGACTTTTGCCTCGAGTATGCTGATGCAAATCTGCAGTTGAAACGGGCCCACAGCTATTATTACCAAATCCAAACACAAATAGCTGTATGTGGGGCTGAATACTGCGATTTCGTTGTTTGGTCGCCTACATTTTTGCACATAGAAAGAGTGCCTCGAGACGTCACCTTTTTTGAAGGCGTGCTGCCACGGGCAAAGAAATTCTTTACTCATGTGATCCTACCGGAGCTGTTCGCAGAGTACTTTTCACGAAAGGAAACTGCGAACCTTACAAAGAGAGCTGATGCAGAATCCTTCTGCTACTGTGGAGGCCCTGATGCAGGCAAGATGCTAGGATGTGATGGGAAGCACTGCAAATACAAGTGGTTCCATTACAGCTGCCTGGGAATCAAGCGTGCTCCAAAACAGGGCACGTGGTTTTGTTCTGAATGTGCTGCTGCAGAGAAGAGCAGCTGAGGATGTTTACAGCAGATGTCTCAAAAACCTGTTGTTTTAAAGCAATAACTTTGTCATTCCATTTTGCTTAACAAATAACCTTCATGAAGCCTACCAGCATATTGATGGTGGCTTGTACCATCAGCAGTGACTTTTTCTTTAATCATGCATCAGTCTTGCACTAGGCTGGACCTTCCTGCGTATCACTCAAATAGCTAGTTGTAATGAATCTCACAACATTTTGGTACAGACAAAACTTCGAAAAGCTTTATTTGCACAGAAAGAGTAATACATAGGCTAAACAATGCAAAGTTTCAGCCATAGCTGCCTGCCAAAGAGCAATCCCTTACCATACCATTTACTTGACAGATAATTATATGCAAGCGAAAGGTGCACCAACAAAAACATAGAATAAAAAATTAACCAACTAAAACTTCTGCATGCAACAAGTCATTATAAAAGGGCAACGAAGTGTTAGTGACTGCATTTTCAGCTACTACAGATCGTCGCTCTGGTTCAATGGCACTACAGATGGGCACAAATTTGCAAGCGCGCAGCACACAGTGACAATCTTGTCCAACGCAGTATATTTGTCACCTGGCTTGCACGTCACAAAATCTATTGGCTGAACAGCTTTCATGATAATAAATTTGTTTCGAACCAGACCGATGACCCTTTCCACGTGTATGCGTACATTGGCAAGTTTGCGGGTGCTGGCAACTTCCAGTGCCGACAGCTGACTTTTGCCTTTTGTGAAAGCTGGGATGCAAAGAGTGGCACAGTAAAGGCCGACGCTGTCTGCGATGTCAAAGCCCCTGTCTGCAAGCACAACGTCCCCATGTGTGAGTTTGTCAAGCAGGCCACATTGCTCAGTGATATATTTGTCACTTGATCTTCCTCCCCACCCCTCTGAAACGAATGTTATTGAGCCTTGGGGACTTATACCAATTAGAAATTTAGCAGTGTTACTCGCTTTGTACTGCGACCATGTCTCGCTCCTTGGGAGCAAAGATGACGGCCGTTCAAGCTTAATCTCAAAGCAGTCTATTACGACCGCCACTTTGGTTTCAAAAGAGTCGACAAATGCCTGTGGCATTGTCCTCTGCAGTTCGCTTCTCTCTGGCCATACTATTTGAGACTTAAGTCTCCAGAATGCACCGTGCAGCCACCTTTCCAGGATCCTGCTTGCTGTGGAGTGTGAGATTCCAAACCTGTAGGCAAGATCCTGGAGAGGGAAGTTCCATTTTAGCTTCATCAAAAAAACAGCAAATTCCTGGAATTTTGCCAGGCCATTCTGAGGGGTATGCTTCACAGCAACTTCAACAAGTTGAAAAAGTGCGGAGAGCAGGGCAAAGTTGGCTATTCCTGTATAAAAGAAAACTTTTCCATTATCTTGCTGCAGTGACGCCTCTGTCACTTCCAACTTTTCTTTCTCTGCAGCTAGGAGGCGCAGCTCATTAGTCAACCTCTGGTTGTCTGTGTCCAGAGCTTGTGATGCAGTGCTCAAATGCTGCTTTTGCTGCTCTACACTGTGGAGGCTGCAGGTCAGCTTTTCATTTTCCTCCTGCATTGCTTGTAGGTCTGCCATGGTCAGGTCTGTCTGGACAGTTACATCTGCATGAACGATTGAAATTAGTGCCATTAGATAAAAATTCTAGGCAACAGGTGCAGTTTGCGTTAAGGAAAGACTTGTAGGACAAGCAAACCTTAGCAGGGCTCCTCGTTTGGTGAGTCATCAGGGAGGGTTGGTCCACTCTCAGGCACAAGATCCATTGGCATGGACGCATCAGCTGACAGGGTGGACACCTGTCATGGCGGTGATCACTTTTCTCCCGCGCTGCTTCCTGCGTTCATAACGTTGGGTCCTTCCAAGTGCACCTCTCTCATCAGCCCCATAGCCTAGATGCTGGCTAGGTGCCCAATCTGGGTTGCTGTCATCCATGAGCTTAGAGGGCTTTCCTGCAAGCAAGCGTAGTCTGTGAAATCGTGACCCGTGTTTTTAGTTTAATGCAAGTCCTCTCGGGCTGCAATCCTCCAAGCAAGGTGTGTAAAGTGTAACGTCAACATAAGGGCAAACTAGGAAGTTCTCCATCACCCACAACAAAGGTCGTGCTGCAAGGAAAGTAATCTACATGCGTGCACTTTGGCCACAGTCAGGATCATGCAATTAAGAAAACGACTGTTAGCTGTCACTGTAATTGAGATCCGCGTTTCTAAAACTAGCGCGATAGAACTTCTCCAAGCCCTCCGACCTCCCCCCCCACCCCGTCCCCACTCCGCTTTGTACGCACATAACATGCACAAGCAACTTATCGTTACTTACGAGCATAGGTCGGCACTTTAAGGGAGTACTCACTCAAACTCACTCACCACAATTTTTTCAGCCTTCGCACTCACTCACGTCCACTCACACTCATGAGTACTCACTCACGTTCACACTCACCTCCACTCACACTCATGAGTACTCACTCATACTCAACTCACCACGTTCAAATGAGCGTGAGTTGAGTGCACTCATGAGTCTGTGTGCCGAGCTATGCTTACGAGCATAGTCACAATGCAGCGAATCGCACGCAGCGCGAAACGGCTGGTCGTTGCGAAGAGCTAGTTTGTATGTAAAGTAATCATGGTAAACTGTCTGCTTACTTTCATCGTACTTACCCGTAATGAAGTGACGTCCGCAGACGCGAATGTTATCCAAGTTCTTGAGGTCATTTCTATTAATGCGCGCCAGCCAAACACACCGGCGCTCACCGGAAAGTCGGAATGTGCGGTCACAATGCCGGGTTATGACTTTTGGCAAAGAGAACATTCCCACGCTTTGTTCCCTGTTCGTGGGCTTTGAAGACGACTTGCTTCTGCTCCTGCAGCCGAAAATCGCACATATTGGCATCGTGAAGCCGAATAGAGCTAGCGCACGCACAACACAACACAGCAGCTGCCTGCAACAGCGCCGGTAGGTACCCAGGCATGTCGGGAGCGCCTACCGGAAGTGACGAATCGGCGCTCGGTGACGCACGTGCACGCTATGTATACTGCCGTAAGGATGTCGTAATAGTGAGATGGCCCGTCAACAGCGCTGCGACTTTAGCGACGGGCTGCGTCATTGTTTTTATTATTTTAGTTGTTTACTCCTGCGCGAGGTGACATCGTTCAAGCTCGCTACGGCTCCCTTCCCTCAGCGTAGGATAGGCACACCTTGTGGTTTACCCAAGCCCGAGCCGCACCAGCTGGCACCTGCAAGCCGCCAGACGACCGGTTACGCCCGCGTCTTCGGCGTGTTGGCATTTCAATCGTCGAGAACGATAAGGAACACGCCTCGATCCTGTGGGAAAAGCGTCGTCTCAGGATTGGAAGACAGCTACATAGCACGAGTATATATTTACCGCACCGTAGAGAGTTCGCATGTCTAACGCAGTTTGTATTGAATAGCACATATTGCGCTATGTTGCGCTCTCTGTAGCTATCTTCCAATCCTGAGACAACGCTTTTCCCACAGGATCGAGGCGTGTTCCGTATCGTTCTCGATGATTGAAATGCCAACACGCCGAAGACGCGGGCGTAACCGGTCGTCTGGCGGCTTGCAGGTGCCAGCTGGTGCGGCTCGGGCTTGGGTAAACCACAAGGTGTGCCTATCCTACGCTGAGGGAAGGGAGCCGTAGCGAGCTTGAACGCTGTCACCTCGCGCAGGAGTAAACAACTAAAATAATAAAAAAAAATTGGCCGCGTATCTGCGTGCTTCGCTGCAAATGTCGTCGAAAGACGATAGTCTTGTGCCGACTGCACTGCATGAGCGGCATGAGTACCACAATTTAATAGCTGGGCTAGCCGCTGGGCTCGTTTTTCGGACGTTTTCCGGGCGCGCTTAGACGGACGCCGGCGTTTCTCCGCTGAAATTTGGTCGTCGGTCTTTTCTCTGCGTTCTCTGATCATGTCTTGTAGAGTGGGTCGTATTTCATCAAGCGGCCATATATGTTTTGCCTTGCCTGAGACAGCGCTCTTCTACGATGAATCAGCCGCATCTGGCTGGCATTGATAAAACTAGAGGTGTGCGCCGAGACGTCGGCGCGCCGCCGCCGACAGTTTTCGCTGCGCCGCCGCCGCCGACCCCAACTGATCGGCGCGCCGCCGCCGCCGCCGCCGACGTGTTCTCTCGGCGCGATCGGCGCGCCATTTAAGTACGATAATTTTTTTTTTCAGTAAACCTACCTTTATTTGACGCCTTCTGCCACCAGTAAATACTCGGTCTTTTCTTAATTATGCCCACTTGGCAAACACATCGCAATTGATTCGCCTGCTGCTTCAAGTTAAATAACTGGACCAGAAAACCAGTGTTGGATTCAAAATAAACGTGAATTTTACGCTACTTTCGAGCTCACCGTAGTTAAGCGAATCCAAGTCTGTGACAAGCGGCAACGGTGGTGTTTGGCGAGGACTGTTGACATACTCGGGCTGACGAGTCTGTTAGCTACCTCTCACACAATATGTATTATATGAGGCGGGCTTTGAATAGTAATAAAAGTTGGTGTTGGAATAACAATAAACATGTCTATGAAAGCGAGCCAAGTAACAACGGCAGTTCAAAGGGGAAGGGCCGGGGCTTGGCATGGAGAGAGCAAGAGCTAGCTATTTGGGGTATATATATTTAGAAAGAATCAGTTTAAAAACTGGAACACATGGCCTTTAATGAATAAAGAAAGGGAAACGGACAATAGATGAAATGCTTTATCAAACAGAAACGATCCCCAACCTATAGGTTGGCAGGTTCAGCAAGGTCGACAATTGGACAAGATGGTGATCACCATAAAGTTCGTGGGAAGTGACGCACAGAACATGAATGCGGACGTAACCCTAAAGTGTGGGTGTATAATGTCTCGTGTTTCCTCCACTTTGACCTGCACTCAATGCGATACTCCACGCCAGACTATCAAACCGAGTAATGCGCCTTTCCTTCGCCTGTTCTACCTCGGACTAATTAGCGTACACGACTAATTAGCGTACACGCCGATTTGTCACAATCGTGTTTGAAACAGGACATCACTAACGTAGGTTGCTGGGCGAGTTGGTTCATAATATTAAGAAGAGGAAACCAGCGAAAGACACGAAGACAGTGAAGGAGAACAACCAGACAGTACAAGCGCCGGACTTCTAACTAAAGGATTATTACAGAAGTAATCCCCCATACACATTTTAACCAGCAGCGCATGCATAAATATAGGCTATCTGACCCGTTTCACAGTTGCACACTTAACACTACAAAGCCATGGTGAATGTCAAGGTGGTACAAACAGCACATTTCCTTGAAACGCCGAAATGACGACGCCACGTGGACTTGCTTTGTATAGCACCGCGAATTCTTAATCTGTAAGGAAAACTGAGGGATCACTCACACATGACACTTTGCCCTGCCTTGTTTTATTTTGAGGGCATCAAAAACTCCACGTTCAATCTTATTTTTTCCTTTGCCAATGACACTCACTGATGTGAAATCAGGGGCGCAGAGCCTTTGCACGTGGCGTTGATATCTTGCACGTGGCGTTGATATCTTGCACGTGGCGTTGATAACGGTGCACGTGGCGTTGATATCTTGGTGTTTCGTGCAAATAGGCTGTTTGTGCCACCTTGACACGTTTCTTGGCTTTGTACTGTGAATTGTGCAACGTGACAAAGCTCTGATAGCCTATTTACGCATGTGCTGCTGGTTCCTGTGCGTGGGGTTTCTTTAATAAACATTTAGTTGTAAGTCCAACACTTGTCCTGGTTGCTTCCTACGCTGTCTCCGTGTTTTTCGTTGGTTTCTTCTTAAGCAGATCGCTAAAGATAATCATAATTATCGTCATGCGGGCGTAACAACCCCCTTCCCATCCTTCCTCTTCTCCCGATATTTTCCCATCATGCACGAAAGGTCTTCATCAACGCACGACGTGAACGAAAGATGTGTTGCACCTTTCGCCCACGAGACCGATCAACCTCCTTTCAGCATGTTGTACAGGAAATTAAGGAAGATCATTTGAATGTCGAATAAGATAAGCGCCACACTTCACTTTAATGTACCTAGAGAAGAAGCTGCATTTAGGATAGTGTTTTACCATAGATCACCTGCATACGAGTAATCGAATAATTGAGAAAACTGCCGAATAAAAAAAATCTATATGACATACATAAGCATTCGACTCGGTAGAGATATATCAGTGGTTCTAGAGGCGTTCCTTCGACACGGAGTACACGTGTGCGTCAGTGGCGGAGCCAGAAATTTTTTCAGGAGGGGGGGGGGGGTTCAACCATACTTTATGTATGTTCGTGCGTGCGTTTGTATGTGTGCGTGCATATATACGCAAGCAAAATTGAAAAATTTGGGGGGGGGGGGGGGTTTGAACCCCAACCTTCCCCCCCCCCATCCCTTGGCTACACAACTGGTGTGCGTACACAGCTACTCTGCTTCTCTAAAAAAGTAGGAAAATCCCTCCTAACACTGGCAAAAGTAAAAGTACTTTTCAGAAAACCCCCCTTTTCTTTTCCTCTTAGGACCCTTTCTAGAAAGAAGTTGCGCCGAAGACAGGTGGTTCATGGCCTTCGCAATTAGCTCTGTTTTCGCAGATGCCGAAAAAAAAGTGAAAGAAGGGGGAGAGAAACGCTGCTCAGAGGAAACTTTTTTAAAATCACGCTGCTGGTTGGAGTCACGGTGTCAGAGAAATCACCGTGGATACGGCTTTTGTTGACGGCGCCCATTGTTCAGGCTACAATGCACCACACTATCGGCGAAGCAAATGACACTGCTGGAACTTTAGGTGCGGGTAGAGTGCCTCGTTTTCCTCCTCGCCCGATTTCCTCCTCGGGCGAGGAGGACATCGAGGCACTCTAGGTGCGGGCGTAGAACGGACGTCACTGCCTCGATTGGCAGTCATTTTTGGGGGGTCACGCATATTTACAACATCATGTGCAGGGACTGGATTAGGTGGCACCTGGGGAGACTTGGTGTTAAGGCTCCCCAGGTGCCTTTACAACAAAGGTCTCTTCGATTTGGCTGCACCGGCGGAACCAGTTCAACGGGTGCAGCACCTCCTTCCTCGATTTGCTGGTGCCGCGCGCGCTCTGCACTGGCTCCCTCGTTTTGTCGAGGTGCAAGCGTAGTTCTGCACGAGTTCTCGGCCGGCCTGCACTCGCTCAAGAGGAGGTGCAAGGAAGTGCAGCATGGCGTGCGCCCCTTCCTCCTCCCAGGCTTAGAGCAGACGACGCTGCGTTGGCTGCGTGTTCTTGTTCAGAGCGTGCGTGCAACGGGTAATGTTAGCGCGTCTTCTCGGCAGCTACTGAGGTGAATCTTTTTACATGACTCATGAGCAGAAAAATCCACCGTGGTTGACGGCAATAAGAATCCTAGAAAAAAAAAAGTTGGTCATAAATATATGTGGCACGAGCTGTGCTCCCACTTCGTCTTTGCGAGAGCGTGAAGCCTATATGCGATAGAAAACCTTCAAAAAAAAAAAAAAAAAACTGCTGAGATTAAAAATGCATTCACCATGAGAGCTTGCGTACGCATCTTAATGGTTCCAAACAATTGTCACATTTGTGCTCTAGAATAGCGTGAAGAAAAGTGGCGCTGTCAATAAAAGGTTTTGAACAGAAAGCGAGCACACTTTCAAGGGTAGGTGAAATTCTACGTGAGGTTGTCTTAAAGCGTCGGTCACAGGACCCCCGAGATTCTTCGCTAGCTCTACGGCCTCGCACGCACTTTAATAATAGGCCAATATACCAGCGGAATTCACCACTGAGCAAGTAAAACGTGGTTCTAGACAGTCTGAGCAGTCTCTTGAACTCACACTCATGGAACCTTCCGACGACGTTCCCGTACCAGGGAACACGATTGGCATCTTCACGTACCAACGAGCAGGCGACCAATTAAAACACAACCACCTTCTCGGAGTTACCCTATGAGGGTCGCCGTTGTCGAAATCGTCGTCGCTGTCGAGCAGTTTCATATGCGGCAGCTTCGAAGACAGCTATCGCGGCAATGTTTTCGTAAACAGCACTATCGATACACGCCGCGTCGGCCAACACGGCCTGCACTTGCGTATTCGTTTTGGCGGTAGCCGCTGCGCAGTAGTGTCGCGGCTGCACCTGCACTTGCTGAACCGGTGCTGCGCGCACCCTGCACCGCTTGGCACCACTGCGACACATTTCGGAACTAGTGCAGGCAGTGCAAGCCAAATCGAAGAGACCTCAAGTTAAAAAAGAAACATGGTATGTCAGGTGCCCGTGAAAGTGAGGACAGTAGGCGAGTGGAATTTGCCACGTTTTCAGCGATGTCAGGCTGTCACGATTTTGTGCAAGCATTGAAAACCAGAAATCAAGGAGCATTCGCAGTACTCGCATGTCAATAGATTCACCGAATGAATCACAAACGACATGTATCGCATGCCGTTTCCTAGTGGTAGAGTGCATAGGACAGACGGGGCGCTGAAAAAACATGAAACGTCCGCCGCATGAGGGGGAGGAGACATGCCTGCTCATTGCAGTGTGAGATTGGTCATCCGTTTTTAATTAAATAATGATAATAATTAATTACATGTTAATTTATGATATATCATTTAATGATATATTTTAATTATTTCAATAATTATCATTATTTTAATTATATAATTAACGATACCCAGCCACGAAATACCAGGGAACTGGTAGAAGCATATCAAGCGAAAAAAAAAAACATGGTCATGATCGTGTACCTTCCATATCGTTATCACGAAAAGAAATTTAACCTACTTTAGAGAAATGTAATTAAGGTATATCGGCTCTTGCCTGTTTAGTGTGAACAAGTAACCGGTATGGGTTCCGAAACGTCTCTGTTTTTCACCTTGACTTGGTCAGTGACCGCATCTGCATCCTCATCATGATACCTGACCAGACGAACTTTCGTCGAACTCTTGACTACATTGTCGCAGCTTGTGTGTTCGTGAAATTTTCTCGTGTTGCGTACGCATCCTTCAAGGCTGGGTTCGTCGTTCTTTCAAACTATGTGCCAACAGCTTACCGCCATGAATCTTTTAAAACATACAACCACGGTACAAAAAAAAAGGAAGCTGTGCTGCACATTTATGGAACAAATAAACACATATTCAACATTGCCACGTGCCGCGGTGGCACGGTCTCTGATGCTGACCCGATAGGCGCGTGTTCGATCCCGGCCGCGGTGCTCGCATTTTGACGGACGCTAAATGATGTCTGCACGTCAAAGAACCATGCACGCAACTTCCGGAGTAGTCCACTGCTAGTGGTCACGGTACGTGAAACCTCAGAAATGATTAATACACTGTACATGACTTGAGATAAGTGCCCTCTCACCCATTCTTTTTTTTTTTATTTTCTATGTGCACGCCGAAAAACAAAATATTTAAGAAATGTTTGCCAGTTCTCTGACTTCTAGGACATATCTATGCTGTTCTCTCAGCCCTTAGTGTTAAAAGCCCTGAATTTCAGCTAATTAAAGAAAGAAGATGCAGTAAAATAGCTTTTTGAAACTTGTAGTTTCGGTTTCCACGCCGCCGGCGCGCCGCCGCCGACGAAAAGTGGCCGTGCGCCGCCGCCGATGATATACCCGGCGTGCGCCGACGCCGCCGCCGACTCGGATCGGCCCAAACGCCGCCGCCGGTCGAAACCGCTACGGCGCACACCTCTAGATAAAACAGAAGAGGACGCCATCTACAGCGCTACCGGGGAACATCGGCTTGTGTTGAACAATGCTGCTGCTAGGTGGCAGCACCACAGCCAGCCACAGCGTCGAAGTTAAATCACTGTGCGGAGACTTGTTTTGTACACAGCAGCGCCGCGTAATAAACACTAGGATCTTCATAATTACGTATCTATAGATTTTGTTTTAAAGGAACACTGTGAATAGTATTAAGGTATTGATGTTGTGCCTCAGGTATGCGTAATATTTGATTTTTAATTGCCCACGCTCACCCGTATGAACACATGCTTCTTGGTCAAGATTGGAGGTCGTAAGGCAGGGGGTTAAAGTTTGGCCAACCAGCTGAATCGTGTGACGTGTCGACAGACAGACAGACAGACAGATCAAAATTTCTCCGTTTAGGTATCCCAAGAAAGACTATCGTCTTTAAAAATGACGCGGCCCGTCGCTAAAGTCGCGGCGCTGTTGACGGGCCATCTCACTATTACGACATCCTTACGGCAGTATTGAATGGATGCAGTATGTCTATGCGCTTTCAGTGGTGGTAGTGGACACTTATTATTTGCAGTATTGCTACAGAGGTTGCGTTTGGGGGAGCTCAGACCAGGGCTCCGCTGCGGCTGCCATTCTGCGAGTCCGGTCAGTCAGCTCGACTCAGCTGATCGTCAGGTTCTCGCTGACCAGCGGCTTCTGCCATCGGTCCACTGTGAAACGTTGTCCAACACGATTATCGTTTAATATAAGTAACATTACTTAAAACAATATTGAAAACAGAAAAAAGAAAAGTTTACTTGTTCAGTGCGATTAGAACCGAGGTCGCACAGCAACAACGCATCATGCATTCCCCACAGCGCTTCGAAATCCAAATGGTGGCGCTGTCTAACGACCACCGCGGACAGCAACATCATTTTCTTTTAAAAAGAAAACTTATGACTCCTTCAAGTAACGTCAATGTCGACGCACTTCCCCCCCCCCCCCCCAAAAAAAAAAAAAAAAAAAAAAAAAAAAAAAAAAAAAAAAAAAAAAAGGAAGTCAAGAGGATTTGATCTGACGACCTGCAGCACTACCGCCCTTCAAGCAGTGCGCCTAACGATTACGCCACTGAAGCCACATGGCGACGGGGGTCTAAAATCACTACAAATTTACGGTAACGTGCTCCCTCATTTTTACGATTACACTACGGTGATGGGCCCCCCTCAATTTTACGATTTTGCTGCGCTGACGGGTCCCCTCACTTTTACGTTATGACTACAGTGACGGGGCCCGTCAGCGTAGTTATAACGTAAAAGTGAGGGGACCCGGCAGCGTAGTTGCGCCGCAATTGTGCCGGGCCCCCCTCACTATTACGATTACACCACAGAATCGCACTATGGCGACGGGCCCCGTCAATTTTGCGACAGTACTGCGCTGACGGGCCCCGTCACCGTAGTCACTGCCTTTTAGTTTTGTTGAACTTGAACGCAGAACGATGTTTGATTGATTATAATACAGGTCTAAACAAGTCGCAAAACTTCTGAGACACACGGGTTCCTACGGCTCCTGGTTGGGCTGTAAAAAAATGGTTTGTGATGGCTAAAATCTGTCCCATTCCACCCGCCTCTGTGGGTGAAGTGGGACATCACTTGGGAGGAGTGGGACGTATGTGACACAATGGCCCAAGTGTTTTCATCGACCATTATAAGCGGATAGTTCAGTATCAAATATTCAACGAGGTTGCACAAACTTTGCTGCCCCGATAGTTTTTGACACTGGCAGTTATCAGCACAATGTCCGTAATTGGTAAAGTACCCATATATTCCTTAGGAGGAAAGCAGAACTGAGAGCTTGTTTCTTTGTGCCGCAGGAACTGCGCACTCACGCTGACATGTTGTGTCACGATTATCTCGGGAGCGCTTGCAATTAGGATGGAATTGAGAGAGACGAGAGACGGACGTGGCACGGCAAACAGACTTTATCACACGAAATCGCAAGGAGACAACAAACGCTTAAAATACACACTCAAAACCGAAAACATGCACACAAAAATAAATCGGCTAGAAAATGGAACTAGCTACGATCCAAGTTAGGGTCAGTCCTAGCCCTAGCCAATATGGCTTCTCTATGTCTGCCGTCGTCGTGCGGTCGCACCCAGTCGCACCCTAATCGAACGTTCGTGGTGCCCGCTCGGTGCTACCATGGTCACGAAACTCCGCCCGCAGTTTCATACAGGGACAAAAGCTGCCGCTAGGGTCGCTGCAGTCAACGAGGTAGTGCCGCGTAGTGCCGCTAGAGGACGGACGTGTTTTTCGTGGGCTCCGGAATGACAGCGACAGATAAGTTTTTTCTGCATGATTCGAGCTTGCTTTTATTAGTTATATGAGTACATAACCCACTAGATTGAAGATTAATTGGGGTTACAACTTTGTACTGTTTCTTGTGTGACAGTCGCTTGGCTTTTTTTTTTCTTTTTTTTTTTCGGCCACCACGTGGCTGAAGGGTACACAAGTGCTTTGAAGCATACTGGCGGAGTTTTGTGGTACCTTTTGGCTTTGAATGCATGTAATCCGAAGTGTGAACGATCTGGCCATGGTCAAAAAGACCGTAAAGTGTTCAGGGTGCGGAATGGGATGGAAAATAGAGGATGACAAGGCAGAACAAGCTGACGCCAAGTGTAAGCAATGTGAGTTAGAGGCGAAAATGGAAATAATGATGGCTGCCCAGAATGAGCTCAACGTAAAAATCGCCGAGCTGGAGAATGCGTTGGCGACAGAGCGAGAAAAAACGATGGCTATGGGAGAAAGGCTAAAGTCAGCTGAGGAAGGGTTAGCCAAGGCAGTCATGGTGAACAAGGAAGCAAGCGACGGCGGGAACAGGGGGGGCATCAACCCCCCATAGTGGGAGACGCGAAGGTGGAGACAGGTTTGGGGAAGACAGGTGCAGGGGGGCACAGGACCCAGTTTCCGCGAGGTGGTTTTGGGGATGGGAGGGAGCAAAACAGCGGCGGTTGCGCGAGCTGGTGACCGAGGCAGTGGCCAGGTGCGGGACAGTCCAGCAGAAAAGTCGAAGCACGTTATAATGGCCGGGGACTCGAATTTAGCTAGATGCGCAGAAGCAGTCAAGGAAAGGGTGAGAGGCGACAAACGAGTTTTAATAGGGACGTTCCCGGGACGTAGGCTGGGATCAGTGATGAGACAAGCTAGCGCAGAACTCGCAACTAAAGCTAATGGACGTAACCTCGTGATAATTGCGGGAGGTCTAAACGACGTCTTGAATGAAGAATCAGCCGAACTAGCGACCACATTGGCGAAAGGGGTTGATGACATGCGCGCCATTTCCCCTCAGGTGCAGATAGTGGTATGCACAATACCGGAGGTACCGGTGCGTGACGGCAACCTGCAAAGAGCGGTTGTCGACGCAAACAAAGAGATATGGCGGCTGAGTCGAGAGAAGGGCATCGAGGTAGTGGAAATAAACAGAGAGGTGCACAGGTGGGGTGGTTTTCGAAGAGACGGAATACACTTCAATAGGAGGCTTGGTCATGAGGTGGGTTGGCGACTTGCAGGACGCGCAGTAGCTTTTTTTGGGGGGCACGCGGGCCCTTCGGTGTCCAGGGTAGCGTGTAATGAGGACAACAACCAGGGGGGACTCTGTGACAGGTAGTATAGCGAAAAACCAGAGAAAAGGTAAAAGAAGGGAGAAGGCGCGTGTCGCAATTGGTGACATTAACATGCAGGGTGGCAGAAAAAAAGGCAAAATGGTTAGAGATTGAGGGACAGTTAAACAAGGAACAGATAGGTGTTTATGCGGTTACAGAAACACACCTTAGAGACTTGGAAGAGCCACCACATATTGACAATTACATTTGGGAAGGATGCAACAGGATCATATCAGAAAGGAGAGGTGGGGGGTGTTGGAATGCTAATTCATAGCAGAGCAAAATGGGATAGAGTGAAGCAAACGTGTTCAGAGCACCTGTGGGTTTCGGGCACAGTAGGTGGAAAGAAAACGTGGCTAGGTGTAGCTTACTTGTGGACGGGGAATGACTGCAGAGAAAAGAATCTGGAGATAGTGAAATGCATAAGCACCGATATTAAAGAATTTGGTCATGATGCCGAAATAATCCTTCTAGGGGACATGACTGCACACATACATGACCTTGACGGATATTCAGACTCCAATGGCAAGTTATTGCTAGATCTCTGCGAGCAACATAGTCTTGAAATAGTTAACGCGGGGCCTAAGTGTGAGGGGCAGATCACGTGGGAAGTCGGAAACAGGCAGTCGAGCATTGATTATTGTCTCATGACAGAAGGAATCTATGACAAACTTAGAGAGATGAGAATAGACGAGGAAGGCATTAACAGCTTGGGTAGTGATCATAAACGCATAACATTACAAATGGGATATAAAACTGAAAATAAGAACCTAGAATCGAACATTGGCAGCTCATATTTAAAGGGACTGTCTACCGCTCGGAAAAATTTTTCTGATTGTGGCGAAAATGAGAAGATCGTTCATCACATCGGCGGCAATGAGCATGCTTTTGTTCCACAAAAAAGAGAATTATAATTTTAATTTGACGTCGAAAGTCGACAAAGAATGACCGCTAGCGTCACCAAACAGCGATTTGGTTCAATCTATTGGTCGGACAAGAAATCCTCGCAGGTAGACTCATTTTGCTTAAAAAGAAACATGTGTAACTTGAAATTGTATTTTACGCACTTGAGGCAGCTTTAGGTTGCGCCAAAGAGTAATTAGTGCTTTTTTTCCTCACACGCGCGTTCAGAGAGGCGCTCGGTGGCGCTGCCGGCGGCGCGTTCGCCTGCCTGTATACCTGCCTGCCTACGGCGGCGAAACGCGAGCACTGCGTCCGGCACCGCTCATAAGAAACAAAAAATTGTCTGCAGCGTGACTGACTTCAGGGAATTTTCGAACCATGCCCGTGAGTCCAACGTAATCTAGTAATGTGGCACGAGTCCTCATCAGTAAAGTGCACACCATTCACCAAGGTGCTACATTGAAGATTTTGCCATCACGTTCCGCTTCACCAGGGCGTCCATGCTGGCTCTCATATCGCATATACAACACAGAACACCTAAACATAACTGAAAGACAGCAGGAACCTTTTGTTGTTTTGTGAAGCACTCCTCATGTTCATTTTAGTAGCGCGGTTGGCATGAGTGGAACCACTACAGTTCGTTTCACAACCCCGGCGTACCAGTGTTGCTGGAACAGACCAACTTTTCCGCTCGACCGCGGTGGTTTGTCAGGCAGACTGAACAAACCTGGAGAAACCGTGGTAATAATACTTTATCTGACAATATGCGTGCTTAAACGACCACTACGGTATTTGTTTTATTATTAAACAAAAATTTATGAAGTCTGCAAAAAGAGCGCGCGGTTTCAGTTTGCGACTTTCACCGGCACTACAGTCGTCATCGCTTCCACCAACCAGGGTTGTGGGCATTCATCCCACCAATGGAAGAGGACCGAATGCAGATCGCAAAATTCTGTTTTAAAAAATTTCTACTCACTTTCCAGAGAAACCGCTGCAAGGTTCGGCACTTCAGACGGTACGCTTTTTATTGCGATACAAAACATAAAAGTGATGAACGACGGTAGACAGTCCCTTTAAATGAGAAACAAATAACTAATATAGCCGCAAGAGTCGAGGAAGAAGTAGACAAACTTCCAGGCAAAGACTGTAAGTATAGTGAGCTGCTACATGTAATCACGAAAGAAATAGAAAAAGAGAAGAAAACTATTTCTTGGAAAGGAAAGAGAAAGCCAAAAAGTTGGTGGAACAAAGAAATCCGGGATGCGATCGAGAAGCGACGTGAAGCATCACGGCAGCACAGACAAGCAAAAAAGAAGCGGCCACAGGATGAAGTCAACCAAGTATGGGAAATATATTTAGAGCAAAAATCCATTGTGCAGAAATTAGTCGAGGCAAAAATTAAAGGCGAAAGTGAACGCTAGATGACAGAGATTCGCGAAAAGAAGAAGGCCGCGCCTAGGATATTTTGGAGCCACCTAAAAGCGCTAGGTAGGAAGTCTGTAACAATGCAACAACATATGGTAGATGAAGAAGGAAATCAATTGGAAGGGTATGAAGCGCTAGGTTACATCCGAAAGGTAACAGCCGATTCGTTTAAAAAGGTCGCCCAGGGGATTCCCCCGGTGAGTAAAAGTATACAGAAGAGTGCAACCGAGGAAGATGTAGTACTTGAAAATTTCAATTGGAAGAAGGCCGAAGGAAAAATTCCTAAGCGCACTACTCCGGGCTTAGATGGGGTTCCCGTCAGCCTAATTAACGAACTAGGACAGAGCACTAAAGAAGCACTGCTGAAAGCCGTAGAAAAGTGCTTACAGGAGAGGGAAATACCAGACAGTTGGCGAAAAAGTAGAATGAACTTAATCTATAAAGGCAGGGGAGAAAAGGATAACATTCGCTCGTATAGACCGCTAACTATTACATCGGTGCTATACCGGTTGGCGATGCAGGCAGTAAAATTAAAAATAGAAACGTGGGTAGAGCAAAATGATATTTTGGGAGAACTCCAGAATGGATTCCGAATCGACAGGCGGTTAGACGATAACCTGTTTGTTCTTACACAGTGTATAGAAATATCAAAAATAGAAAACAGGCCCTTATACGTAGCTTATCTAGACATCACCGGGGCATATGACAACGTTAATCAGGAAATTTTGTGGGATATATTGAAGGAAGTGGGCATAGGTGACGACTGTATACAGCTTTTGAGGGAGATATACCGAGAAAATACAGTTTGTGTAGAATGGGAAGGAATAAGCAGCAAGGACAGCGTTGACATTAGCAAGGGGCTGAGACAGGGATGTCCTTTGTCCCCGCTGTTATTCATGCTGTACATGGTGAGGATGGAAAAAGCGCTAGAAGGGAGCAACATTGGATTTAATCTGTCACACAAACAGGCAGGCGCGATGGTTGAGCAGAAGCTTCCAGGTCTATTTTACGCTGACGATATTGTCTTATTTGCGGACAGTCAAGATGATATACAGCGGCTGGCAGATATATGCGGAAGGGAGGGCGAGGCTCTAGGACTAGGTTTTAGTGCAACAAAGTGTGGATTGATGGTATTCAATGATCACGAAGACCATGCGGTCTTAATACAGGGCCAAGAAATACCGAGGGTAAGCGAATACAAGTACCTCGGAGTGTGGGTAAATGAGGGGGGATAGATATATGGAGGTACAAGAGAAAGCATCGGTAACAAAGGGAAAGAGGAATGCTGCAATCATGAAGCACAGAGCGTTATGGGGATACAATAGGTACGAGGTGCTTCGAGGGCTGTGGAAGGGTGTGATGGTTCCGGGGCTTACATTTGGGAACTCAGTGGTGTGCATGAAGTCAGAGGTGCAATCTGGAATGGATGTAAATCAAAGGACTGTGGGACGCCTCGCGTTGGGCGCTCACGGGAAGACGACAAATGAGGCTGTAAAGGTGATATGGGATGGACAGGTTTTGAAGTGCGGGAAGCTCAGAGCAAAATTAGATTTGAAGAGAGGCTGCGGAAAATGAAGGAGAGTAGATGGGCAGGGAAGGTTTTCAGGTATTTGTATAGAAAAAGCGTCGACACGCAGTGGAGAAAAAGAACTAGGAGGCTCACCAGTAAATATACGGCTAGCAGTGTGGGCGACATGGCAACTGTCGTTTGTGTCTGTTCACCGACACGGTCATCTTTGCGAGCTTCATTTGGCACCGGTGAAGTTGCTGCGTCGCACTCCCGAGCTGGCCTTTCACGGCCTGCAACTCCGAAAAGGAGCAGACGAGCTCATCTGTTTGGCAGGCTGTGCCCATGCACACTTCGACGTCCACTGTCGCATCTGAGGGGGGCATACAAGGCACAATTTAATTACCCAAGGCATTTGGGAGCAGCAGACAGATGGACGAAACGAGAAGCGAGGTCATGAGAAGATATTTAGCTTACCTTCATCGCCAGCTGAGGTTGTATCGGACGTTCCCGTGCTTGAAAACGGCAGAATGTTTTCTCTTGGAGAGTCAGGTGAGGACAGTCGACACCTTTTAGCTGCTGGCTTTATTCTCGCTGACCGGGATCGCGGCTTCGGCTTGCTCATGTACGCTGGCAATCCTTTGAACAGGCTAGGAACGGCGCCGGCCCGCAACTTTGCCTTCTCGCGTTGCAACACATTTTCACCATTCACTACGAAGTCGTCCGTTCGAATAACATCGGTTGCGTCAAAATGTTTCTCGCACACTCTCACGTGTTCAGATTCGAAGTTAAATCCGCCAGCTTCCTGTAGCGGTATCGCACGTTTCCATTTCTCTCTATCGTCGCAGACCCTCGGTAAACTGAATAATGACACCTTTTCGCTCGTGCCTCTGTAGCCGGAGCGGCAACCCGGTACACAACAAGTCTTGGGCATCGTCGCTCACGTACACCATCCGTGACCTCGCACACAATTCGCACAGTCGTCAGTCACACAAATTTAGAGAAACGACGAAAACTGAACGCCGACGCCGCCGCATTCCTCAGGTCACCAGCTCTCCCTGCGCAGCGAAGCTATCCTCAATGCCCCCTGCGCGCTCCTAGCGCCGCCTCGCGGGTTACTGCGGCGACATAGCAAGCTCTCCCCATAGAGTGACGGAGAAGTTCCGTGACCAGAAGGACTCTGGTGCTACTGACTCACGGTCCTGTCGCAGCAGTACTCGGAGACGTGTCCTGGTCGTCGACGTCGGTCCGCATCAGTGCTCCTTGTATCCCTCGCTCGTACTCCCGGTCGCCGCCGAACTTGCGAGGTTAGGCCTAGCTCCTTGTCACCCGATCCAACCGAACCTGGCTCTCGGGGGATTGTCGGTTGAAGGCCTGCCGTCGGGTCAAGAAGTGGAAGTGCTGCTGGTGCGTCGGAATCTGCTGTGGCGAGACGGCTGCAAGCCCGGGAGCGTAATTTTGTTTCCCCGAGGGATCGCCCACAAGAGGAAGAAAAGGGAGGAGGGCGAGGAGGTAACCGGGACCGGCGGGCGGCTGTTCCGCCACAGGGCTGCACTCCCGGAACGTTCGCGATAGAGTGTCTCGATGTCCTCCTCGCCTGCCTGAGGAGGACATCGAGGCACTCTAGTTCGCGACTGTTGCGACCTGTTGCTTAACGCTCCGTGCCTCCGTTACCCACATTGAATATCGTACCCAACGAACGCACGCGACGCTACAGACTGTTTAGTTATGGCGTGCAGCCAGGAAACTTTCGCGTCCGAGTTAGATGCTGCCGCCTCCACCGAGGACATCAATGTGCTTCGCGTTGGCCTCGGCACTGACGGAGATGCTTGCGCATGGCTGACCGAATGCAGTGAAGCGACGAAAAGGTCTTGGATTGTCGACTGGGAAATCGCAAAAAAAAAAAAAGGAAATGCGGAAAAGAAAAAAATTTTTTCTAAAAGAATGTAATATATTTATAATAATGTATGCATGTCACGTGAACTCCACGACACATTTCTCACTCTGCGTTCTGATAAAAATGTCATCTCGTGAATCAAAACTCTCACTGCAGTGTTATTTGCTCCTGTTTGCCCTGTCCCATTTTCTATAGTATGCGCTTTCATACTTTCTAAAGCATCAAAACAAAAGCTTTGCACATTTAAATTTGAACTGAACGACTTCGCGATTTCGAAATTGCACAGTCAGTCATGACAGATGTAGCATGCGTCCTATGCACACTAATTCGCCACATTCATGGGCGATATGCGTGCTAACGGTTCGTCTCCACAATATGCTTCCAACATATCTGTCATGCGACGAACATCGAATTGCCACCCTGTCGCGTAATTAAGTATAAGTGTTCAAGAACCAGATTACGCACGCATGCAATCAACCTCTAAACGTCTTTCCGTGCTCGCGCCGCCGTCCGAACCAGTGAGTTCAGCAACGCTGTGTTTCGTCGTTACTTCAAACTACAGTGTTCTAGAAGTATTCTAGTTCACTAAATTCAAACCTAACAAGATCAAAAGTCATGCAGACAATCCGCGCGTAGGTAGGCGATGCCGCTGCATTGGCTGTGTGCTCGGGGTTATAGTTTCCTCAACACGCTTCCAACCTATAAATTAACAGCTGGCTCGCAGGCAGAAAATTAAAGTCTCTCCGTGCTGGCGCAGTAACAGTTCAGAAGTTATGTAGACAATCCCGCATAATCTTTCCGTCCGTGCTCGCTAATCAAAACGCCAGAGTTGGTTCAAAAGCCAATTTTCCTCACTGTTTTTCAGCTCGAACTCTACTACGTATCTCACAAGTGATGTCCACAACCGCGCAACATCCATTAGTTGCTAGCCACAATAGTTGTACGCGTACTGGCTAACACAAACGTGCTACGTCGGTCCGTGCACGCATTCGTCCGCCCGTCCCTCGCACACACACCTCCATGCTCACATACCTCACGCATCTCACGCCGCAAGGACGGCGGGCATATGTTTTCTGCAGTGGCGACATACCGTGGTCGCGCCGTGAGTTAACCGGGGGTGCAACCGTGCAGCGAAACAGCCGTCCGACAGACCGGTTTTCTCCTCGCACTCCTCCCTTTTCATCCTCGCGTGCGCGATCCCTCGGGGAAACAAAATTACGCAGCCCGGGAAGCCTCGCTGGTCGCATACCCAGGTCGCCGGCCACTTGCCAAGCCCCACGCTGCCTTCAGAAACCGAACTCGCTGCCTTCAGAAACCGAACTGCCGCTGCTCGCCGCGAGTGCGACGCTGCCTTCCTGCGACCTCTTCTTACGGCGCTCCACCGAACAATGCCGTTCCTTTCCTCTCGGCTCTTCGACCACGGCTCGGGTCGCGTGTCATGCGCCCTTTCGCCGACGAATCGCATGCGTGGACGTGGCAGCGGGGCACCCCATAGGGTACTTTTCCGTGGCTCCGCACACCATCGCCACTCGCACACCTTCGGCGCGTGCCTCGTGCGCCCCTTACTCATCACATGTTGTTACCGCTCTTGGCTCTAGCCATGTAAAAGATGCCACTATTTTTTTACTAGAACTGACAAGAAAACCATTGCTTTTTGTCACTTGAAGATATTCGTTAGGCCAATTGATGTAATGCCAGTCATTAACTAAACTTGACATGTCGTTGTCAAACTCGTCAAAGGTTACACCTGTCATTTTCTTTTCCATCGCTTGCTGCGTCTTCCTCAATTTAAGTTGAACGCTCTTTGTAAGTCTCCAGGTTTCTGCTCTGTATGTGCAGGAAGAGAGCAGGAAGAGACAGGAAGAGAGCAGAGTGGGTCAGGGAACAAACGGGGGTTAAGGATATGATAGTTGAAATCAAGAAGAAGGAATGGACATGGGCCGGGCACATAGCACGTCGGCAGGATAACCGCTGGTCATTAAGGGTAACTGACTGGATTCCAAGAGAAGGCAAACGCGTGAGGGGGGAGACAGAAAATTGGGTGGGCAGATGAGATAAAGAAGTTTGCAGGTATAACTTGGCAACAGAAAGCACAGGACTGGGTTGATTGGCGGAACTTGGGAGAGGCCTTTGCGCTGCAGTGGGCGTAGTGAGGCTGATGATGATGATGATGTCAGACTCGTCAAAGACAGTGAATGCTATCTCGAATCTCCGGAAAAGTGTCCGCCACAGCAGAGGCGTTTTTTTTTTTAGTCACGCGCGTAGGTCAGCCTTTCCTGCTGCGACAGTTGCGGTGCTGCCGAAGAGCACTCGTCACTACACACATTGTAACCATACCGTAGAGTACCGCTAAGTATATTCTATCTAGGCGAAGGCCGGCCGCAAGACGCACTCACTACCGTACCGAAAGAAGGGGAGGGAAAATGTACCACAACCACAACTTTTGCGTCTGTCTTGGCCCCCCGCATTTTGTACGCTGGACCTACGCCGCCTGCCTAGGCGTCAATTGTGTTTGTTACCTGGTTGTGGGGGGTTGCGTGTTTCTCCGAGTTCAGTTGGAAAGTCGATGGCGGTGCCAAAAGCAAAGAAGTACTTGCAAGTGTTTGTGGACTCATACACGGCTGAGTTTCCGGACTTTGTGACTTCACGTAAAGGTGACAAGGACCGATTCTGTACCACGTGCGCCTGTGATGTAAGCGTTTCGCACGGCGGCAAGGCCAACATCAGGGTGCACATCACTTCACAGAAGCATCAGAACTACGTTCGTGCTGCGGAAGGGCAGGGCAACATTGGAAGCTTCTTCCAAAAGAGCTGCAAAGACAGTGCGATCCGCGCAGAATGCCTATTCACGGGATTTCTTGTGGAACACAATTTTCCGCTAAGCGTTAGTGATCACTGGAGACCGGATTTTAGGCAAATGCCTATTTTTGTTCCTTGCGTTCCTATTGTGCCATTTTGATATATGAGCATGAATTAGACATTAAGAATGGGTTTTATAGTGTTTTTATAGTGCCTATAAATGCCTATTTTCGGCGCTTGTGCCTAAATGCCCATAAATGCCTATAATCAAAATCTGCACCTATATGAATGCTATTTGAGCTCACATTTCGCTCTACAGTGTAGTTGGATACCGTTATTCATGTTGTGGGGCAGCAACATTGAGTGTTTGGAACTCTATGTGGTTCATCTTAGTCCTCTAGTTCAACTAACCTCCGGAAACAAACCGCTCGCAGCAGTGAAATGGAATGCGCCGGCCACCATACGCCGCCGCGCTGACAGGGTGCGAGTGGTTCGCGAATACGAAACCGAGGAGAGCCGTCAGGGAAAAGCAGTCCGAAGATCAAAAGAACAAAAATGTTATGTACATGTGGTTTTTGTGTGTAGTTTACTTCTTTAAGTGTTCACCGATAAGAAGAAATTGACCCTACGTGATTAGACATAGCCAATACGAGACATCCTTCCCGTATGGTCTTTTAGTGATCTGATTATCTGCTCCTGTGCTGCCCTTCTCAGCCAAGCCACAAAGAAAGAGACCAAGCAGTGTGTTGATTCTGCAGCAGTGGACACTACAGAATTCGTAGGAGGAGAGACCATGTTCTGCGAACTGTGCGGTAAAAACGACAGCTCCATGGCTATGCTCAACTGTTCGCCCCTTCGTGCCATCATAAACAAGAAAATTTTTTACAGCGGAGCTGTTTAAGCCGCGCATTGTTCCGTGACGGGTAAACAGAAATTATCATCATCATGAACCGACATGCGCTCTCAATTCAGCCTCTTCTTTCCCTTCGTCGTTTTCGTTATCTTCTGCTTCGCTCTCCGAGCATGAGCACCGATTTTTCCGGCATGGCCCTCAATAACTCTCATGGGTGAGAGAACAAGTACAAAGAGAAAGAAAGGAAGAAATATATAGAAACAAATAGCAAGAGAGATATCCTTGGCGAAAAAAATTTCTTGGTGAGGCGGGATTCGAAACCGCGCACCCACGATGCGAATGCGAGCATCGTAACCACTCGGCTATCTAGGCACACTAGCCGAGCGTAACATAGCATTGTATGGTATAGTATGCCAAGGGGGGTGGGAAAGAAAAGTAGGGTGAGGGTTAGGAAAAGGGACAGGAGGAAGGGAGAGAGTAAAGCATGGCCGAGAAAGAAAGAGATAAATAGAGGAAAGTAATATATATACACACAGAAAAACAAAGACAAGAATAACAGAGGGAAGACACGAAAAAAGGCAGTGAAAGATAAAGAGAAACAAATAAGGGTGCCTGAGTTCTACCATTCCTTCAGGCTTAGGCACCAGTAGTGCGAAGCTGCTTTTTTTTCTTTTGTGCTTTCCTGTCGTGGATAGATCAGTCACGTCTTTGTTTGGAAATAACTTGCATTGATGTAAAAATGAATTGTGCCTACGTTTGCGATGTTGGAAACCTAGAATGTGTTTTGCCAGCCTATTTTTGGCGCCTAAAACGCGATTTTTAGTGCCTAAAAATCCGGCCTCTAGTGATCACACAGGACCGTTGTTTCGAAAGTTGTTCCCGAAGTGCGAGGACGCGATGCGGTACGGGTGCGGACGTACGAAAACAGCTGCCATCGTCGGGGAAATGGCTGCAAATGCCAAAAACACAATGGTGGAGTCTCTGAAACTCCGTGCTTTCGCAATCGCAGTGGACGAAAGGAACGACAGCGGGTCACAAATGTCTCAGTCACAGTAATACAGTAATACCCGATAGGCAAACCTACCCCCCCCCCCCCCCGCCCCCCACAACCCTGCTGCGGTCTCCCGAATTTTCAAGCTGCGAAGTTGGCAGGTATGAAGAATGCTCTTCTTCAGTCTACCTGCGTTTCGCTCATCTATAGCTTTATGGAGCCGCTTTGAAACACATGCCTGTGGCTCCGGAAATGACAACTCCTGCTCCAAACACACGCTCCAAAGCAACAAATCAACAGCTCCCAGAGCTGCTTCAAAATATCTTTGGCCATTTCCATGTCTGGGAATGACTGCTGTGCTGCCTTGATTCGGTATCCATGCTACAGTAACCTCTGTGTCAAGTGAAAGTTAGCTTGAATGAACTTCAAAGTACCTCAGAAGTTTTTTCGTGTACATGTGAGTTTATGAGAGAGATGTGCACGGGTGGTCAAAAGTTCCGAGGCTGATATCCCATGAACTCCTATGGCAGCGTGGCCTGGAAACTACCCCTGTACATTTTTGAGCTTGAAGTTCTAATCGATGGATTCAGAAAGGCGACAGAGCAGATGTGCAAGTATGCTTGTGACCCATGAATCAATAAATGATGAGCAGTGGAAAAAGTGACCAGCACAGTTGTTGCTTGTCAAAGATTCAATCTCACCACATTTGGAGTTGCGGGCCTGTTCTGCCTGTGCCATGATGGCTGTATAATTGTTTCTCCTTTCCATTGTTCAAGGTGCATACTCAATTGTGGATTTTTTATATAATTTTTGGGATGGTGTAGTGCATTCTGCTGAACACCCATTCCGTTGTACAGCTCTCATTTATGCCTGCTTGCCTTTTTAAAGGGACCCTGAAACGGTTATTTGAAGCTTTGTCAGCGTTTAGGCTAGAGCATCATCGAACCATTGGCACCACAAATTTCGCTGCACGCCGTGTACCAAGGCGGCTACGGCCAATTATATCATACCCTCCTTCTTACCCCTGCCTTGCCTCCTCAACTCATGATACACGCTGGCATCGCTGGCGATCGCAGAGCTCATGTGGGCACACTCGACGATTTGAGCTTCGCCCAGTGAGGACCTCCGAGATTGCACGCCGACAGGTTGCGTGCATCTCGGAGACCATAGCCCCAGTGCGCCCGGCAGCACGCACGCCGTCTGGCAACAGAGACATCGCGGAGGGGTTGATATCTGCTCCGACAGGTGCCGCCACCCTACCAGCCAATTTTTCGTGCGCGCACACCGCAGCCAATCAGATCGTGCGCAGACTGCGTGTCATACTGGGGAGGGGCGGTTGAAAACGCGTTGGGCTGAGCCGCAGTGATCTACAGCGATTCGCAGCTTTATAGCGTTGTAATCAATTACACAGTGTACGCAGAGAGCTTAAATTAGTCTGTAAATGAGCCTTAGGACTTGGTCTACTGGCTCAATGTGTTTGTACAAAATCGTTAAAACCGTTTCAGGGTCCCTTTAATGCCAAGGTCTAGTCTTTGTAATGAGTTGCGCTGAGCAAAATGCACGAACGACGGGACAAGTGGCTTTTCCTTAGTCATTCTTGCATTTCACTCAGCGCAACTACATTACAATGCCGTACCAACTAGCCCAAATTGAAGCTCTGCTAAAGGTCCAGTCACTTATACATGGTAAAAAAGAAACCGCCTTTTCTATGTCCAAGGTATCCCAGTGGCTGTGACATTACACAGCTGAGCTCCTGACCATGGCAACTGCAATTTTAGGGGCCAGCTGGTCAGAATAATTCTGAAATCACCAACTACGACACATTTCACCTTTTCATTTTGCTACATGCATTTATTCATTTGAGTAAAAGAGACAAGGACTAGTCATGTCAATTTGTTTTGTCTTCTTGGTTACAGGATGGAAATGTCATTGGCATCAACACAATGAAAGTAACCGCAGGAATCTCCTTTGCTATTCCAGCTGATTATGCGATGAACTTCCTGGAAGGGGCATCAAAAAAGAGCCGTGAGTGAAAATTATCGTCAAAATTCAGGACTCCACTTTGTAAATATGCTGCAAGCACCTTGACAGCTACTAGGGAAAGAATTTATGGGAACTGTGCTGTGGACATGTTCACGCAGAGATGTAGCAGCAGCAGCTGCCACATGATCCTTGTAAATGAGACTATGCTTAATGTTTGCTGAAGGACATGGCAATCAGCCTGGTGAACTTGCCTTGTGGCTTTGCACTTTTTGTCTGGTGCTGAATAGGTGTGTTTCACTTTTTTCGCTTTTTCATGTGTGTATTCTTTTGCATTTGCACTAACATTAAAGGTTTGGCATGGGATGGTAGTTTCGAGCTCCAATGGCTTTTTTCAGTAGCATGTACTTGACTGCTGTGCTCAGGAGACTCTACGAATGTGATGGTGTATTGGTAATGTGCAGAGGAGGAGACATCGGCTGACCGATGGTACCTGGGGATCACAATGCTCACACTGACACCTAGCCTTATCCTGGAACTCCAGCAGCGTGACCCTATGTTCCCGCATGTCACCAATGGGGTCCTCGTCTGGAGGGTTATGCTGGGCTCACCTGCAAACCTGTACGTATATTTTCCTAGACGTTGTCTCAAGGTTTTAGAGACTTGTTGAAGCAAGAGGCAGTGCATTTGCTCACCTCTGTGTGCCCCGTTTGTCATGTCAGCATTGTGTGTTCAGTAATGGAGTGGGATCTGTTCATGTTTTGCTTATGCACACACGCAGAGTGTTCGCTGGTCATTTAACGTACATGCTGCACTTAATTTCACACCTGAAGATGGTAACCTACGGTAAGTGTGGGAGATTCGCCACTGCTGCATTCTTGATTTTCTAAGTAAAGCTGCAATTAAAGCTGCATTATTAATTAAAGCTGATTTTCTGCTGCAGTGAAGGTTGTGCTGTGGACTGTTCAACAAACTGATAACTGCAGTTAGTAAAACCTCATTCCTTCAGATCAGGGGTTCTCAAAATTTCTGGCTTTGGGGGGACCCCAACGGCTTTTCCAGAGTGCCGCGGAACCCCTAACTTTTATTTTAGCATAAAGACAATCGAAAGGGGGGATGGGGGGGGAGGTGATGATGGCTCTCAACGTGCACAACCACAGTATTAACGCTGCCAGCATATAGGCATGTTCGCTTTTCTTTACTATAGGTGGTATACACCTCCGAGCAACCCTGCGCTCTCGCAGCATACCGGCATGGCATGCTGGGAAGGCACTGCTTCCGGCCGCCATATCTACGGCCGTGTACGCCATGTGTGTCTGCGTGATACTAAAGTTGAGCCGTTTTTAGCGCCTGCCATCCGTCATCATGTTTAATTGCGCCGTATTTGGGTGCACCAATCGCACAAAATTGAAGGCTGACGCGCCTGAGAACGCAAAACAAGTTCAATTTTATTCTTATTGACGTGAAAGGCGCGAAGACGACAACGGACAGAGGGAGAGTACACACAGACAGAGCGTCTGTGTGTACTCTCCCTCTGTCCGTTGTCGTCTTCGCGCCTTTCACGTCAATATGCGAAACCAACACGCCCATTCTGCCATTCTTACAATTTTATTCCTTTCCGAACGTTATTCACGGCCAATGTAGCCGTACTCTGGAGGTTTCGGCGAAATGTCGTGACGAATGGTTCAGCCGTATGGTTCAGCTGTCTTAGCCGGTGTTATAAGTTATCGGCGCATTGCCGGTGAGAAACGAAACGCACAGCTGTGCTTGCTGGCGGTGAACTGACTGAGGGTCCGCCTCTGCCCTACTGCTCTTTATTTCATATCACAGGCTAGGTGGCGCCACCAACTAGTCACATGTAACACCTCCCCACCCCAGACAGTTTTTAGGGAGAGTATCGACACACTGGCTTCTTCACTCGTTGAGATCTGCGGAGTACCGGTGAGACAGCAGTGGTCGGAGGCGTCAATGGTGTAGGTTGTGGTGTCATGGACACTGGCGTCGCTTCAGCATTCACTGGAGATCTGCTAACCTGTTCAGTTTCTGCATCAGGTGATAGCTGCCCTGTGTGCATTCTTTCAGGTGAACCAGAATAAGGAGGCTGAAAACGGTCGTCCGGTCTGATGTGGTCATCATGATGATTGCTGCTAGACCCATCAGCAAGTTCCAGTTCCACGGACGATGAGCTTGTTGGATTGATAACAGTAGCCGGTAGCCATGAAGGGCCCGGTCTGAAGTTCTTTACAAGAATGTGTGAACCTGGTTGTGGCAACGGAGCTTGACGTGCTCCCTTATCCTGATGTAGTTTCTGCTTCAACTGCTTCAACACTACATCACACCAAGCGTCAGGACACAAAGCCTTGAGTGGTGTTCGAAGAGTCCTGCCCATAAGTAGCTCTGCCGGGGTCCTTCCAGTGAGGCTGTGCGGTGTTGTCCTTACTGGAATAGCATTCGGTTAATCTGGGTCTGGAAATCGCCAGCTGTCGACTTTTTTAGCTTGTTTTTTACCAACTGAACAACACGTTCAGCTGCACCATTTGATGAAGGATGGTAGGGTGGCACTCTGATGACTCTAATTTGGTTTCTCTCCAAAAACTGCTGAAATTTAGCACCAGTGAACGCTGTGCCATTATCTGACACTATGATGTCAGGAATGCCATGAGCAGCAAAAACTGTTCGTAGACTGCTTATTGTGGCGTCAGAAGATGGTGATGTCACAGGAATTACCTCAACCCACATCGAGTAGGCGTCTACAATGACTAGAAAGTAATGTCCCTTGAATGGGCCTCCAAAATCGACATGTAGGCGCGACCATGGCCTTTCTGGAAATGGCCAGGGTGTCGACTGCACTGGCCGGCGCACATGCTGGTACTCCTGGCATACCGCACAGGATTTCACTTAGTGTGTGACGTCCTCGTCTACATATATCAGGCCACCACACATGGCTTCAGGCAACGGCTTTCATTTTCTCGATACCCGGGTGACCCTTATGAAGTAGCTGTAGTACCTCTTGTCTAAGTGACATGGGAATTATCACCCTCATTTCCCAAATAGAGCCGTCCTGCAGACTGAGCTCATTTTCACGAGTCTTGTATGGGTTTCATTCCCGGCCTCGGAAAAAAGTCACCACCATAAAGCAAGGTGTCACGAATCCTTGACAAAATGGGATCTCTGCTAGTTGCCTGAGCGATAGCTGCGGATGACAAAATTCGTGGATATTTGCCTTCCAGCATAAACACATCTGCCAGGGCCTCCACAGGGAAACTCTTAGTTTGTAATGGCAACCGGCTCAGTACATCTGCATGGCTAATGGTCTGTCCTGGGCGATAGACCAGGGTGTATTCGTAAGCCGACAACAGAAGAGCCCATCGTATGACTCGCGGGGAGCTGCGGTCGGGGATGGCTTTGTCATGGCCAAACAGTTCGAGCAAAGGCTTGTGGTCAGTGACAGCTTCAAAATGTCTCCCCCCACAGGTACTGCCGGAATCTTGTGACCCCAAAAATCAATGCGAGTGCCTCACGGTCCAGTTGACAATAGTTTTTTTCGGCTGGCTGTAGGCTCCTGGATGCAAATGCAATGGGACGCTCTATGCCATGAGAATCGCGCTGGGACAGCACAGCTCCAAGCCCAAAAGGGGAGGCATCACAAGCAAGTACGAGTTCCTGCTTAGGATCATAATGCCCTAGGACTGGTGCTAAAGTGAGAAGTCCCTTGGCTTCAGCAACTGCATCCTCATGTTCTTTTTGCCAACACCAGGGCACTCCAGCTGAGAGCAATTTTCGCAAAGGATGAAGAACAGCAGAAAGGTTGGGCATAAACCTCCTGTAGTAGTTAACCAACCCTAGGAAGCTTTGCAACTCTTTGACATTGCTTGCCAGAGGAGCGTTGATGACTGCTTCAACCTTGTGTGGTGTCGGATGTAATCCATCAGCATCAATGATGTGACCAAGGTACTCCACCCTGTCCATCATAAATTTACATTTGCTGTACTTCAGCTTGAGACCTCTTTCTTCCATTCGCTGGAAAACCTTGCCAAGGTTGCTGATGTGGTCCTTGTCATCCGTACCAGTCACTAGGATGTCATCGAAGTATACCAGTACGGGAAGTAAACCCTGCAGGAGAGTCTCAATCTCTCGCTGGAAAATCGAAGGTGCTGCTGAAATCCCGAAAGGTAGCCTCTTGTATTGGAACAAACCCTTCAGTGTGTTGATTGTAGTGAGCGTCCTTGAGGAGGGCTCCAAAACTAACTTCTGATAAGCATCCTTGAGATCAAGTTTAGTGAACTTGACTTCTCCTCTAAGCTTGGCCCACAGCTCTTCAGCCTTGGGGATGGGGTACTTGTCGACTACGGCAACCGGATTGACCGTAACTTTATAATCTGCACAAATGCGCAGGCTACCGTACCTTTTTTAACACCGGGACAATTGGTGCGGCCCATTCAGATGAAGTGACTGGCTCTAGGATGTCAACAATATTCCCTGTTTTTTAAACGGACGAGCAATTACTTTTTAGTTCAGCTACCGGGCCCACGGTGTTGTGTTGCTGTTGCTGTTGAAATTGTTGATGCAATTCGATGTTTATTGTTACTGGCTGGTGATATCGAATCTAACCCTGGTCCTGACACATCTGCCGTATTGTCTGAATTGCGAAAACTAACTACCGGGCAGTATCAGCTGATTTCAGAGGTTAAGAACCTTAAAGACAAGCTACTAACTACTGAACAAACATTAACTGTCGTAAGCCAACGTCTGACTTGGAAAACCATTACCAGAACCTTCTCTCAATCAGGACCGACATTGACAGCTTGAGGGCCGACTGTACGCAAACAGCTGGCTTAGTTAGCAACATTGAAGCCCGTCTGGATGATGCAGAAAATCACTCGTGCCAAAACAACCTCATTTTTTTCGGTGTTCCTGAAACAAACACAAAATAAAGCTTCGCTCAGTCGGAGCAACTAATTATTGACATCTGTCACAACCACTTAGACGTCAATGTAGATCCAAAGGAAATTGACCGTGCACACCGTCTAGGTAAACTCAGCCAAAGCCGACGCCGTCCTATAATAGTTAAGCTTACCTTTCACAAAACTAAATCTGCAATCCTCTCCTGTGGCCGTAAATTCAAGGGAACAGACTATAGGGTGGGTGAGGATTTTTCCACTGCAGTCCTTACTGCACGAAAACACCTTCTTGCTTTTGCTAAATCTAAAGCAGTGCCATATTCCCTGCGGTACAAAACGCTATTCATCGGGCCGCAGCGTTATATTTTTGACGCATTATCTCAAACGGTAAAGGAATGCGCTGTCTAGCAATCAGCTCGTCAAACGAAAAAGCCCTGTTGCACAAAAACCACCCCTTTAAATGATCTGTCCTTTTCCATCATTTTCACAAACATACGTAGCATCTTGCCGAAACGAGAGGCCATATCAAATCTTCTATCGTCCTCCGCCAGTAATCTGCTGGTACTAACAGAGACCTGGCTGACTAATGACGTCAATGACGTTGAACTTCTTGGTGACTTGCCAAACTTCAACATATTCCGGAAAGACCGCGAGGGCTCCCGAGGGGGGAGGCGTTCTCATCGCTGCTAGTCAGAAGCTGTTTTGCTCCGTTATTAATATTGCGACTGACCTAGAAATAGTATGGCTATTATGTCGCGCTAGACCAAAAACAGTCTTACTTGGTGTATGTTACAGGCCACCACGAAACAGCCCAGACTTTCCGGAGAATTTTTGAAGCCATGTTTAAACTGCACGAAGACAACAGTTTTCCGCAGCTAGAAAAAACAAAATTCCTTTCCAAGGCAAAAACAAAAACAGAGAGAGAGATCATCGAGGCATTCTTCATTGCAAAAAGAGGTGACACGTGTGTTAGTTCACCCTCATTATCGTTATCACGTAAGGAGATTGATTTCTTGGAAGGGCATATCAGGAATTTTCCAAGATTGTAACGCGAAAGTGGTCATGCCACATATCTGCTTACTGTAAGGCTATCGATGCAATTTGTTCCTTGTCGAAGCTTATAAATGTTGTACCTTCATGAAATAAACACAGTTGGAAGTCTGCGCTTCGTGTGTGCGTGTTCTATGTGTCTAACGTGTTGTCGTCTTCGCGCAGTTTAAACATGGCTTCAAAATCGATCAACCAACTAGCCCAACAACATGCATTATTTCCAGAGAAACTTAACAATATACTAACCCAGCTTCATACAGCTCATAGTAATGCCAGTATTATTCTTCTCGGTGATTTTAACTATCCAAGCATTGACTGGACTAACCAAGTTTCCATAGCAAGCAACTCTGAAGCAACCAACTTTATTGATGTTTGCCAGTCCGCCTCGGTGGAACAGTGGCTATGGTGCTCGGCTGCTGACCGGAAGGTCGCGGGTTCGATCGCATTTCGATGAAGGCGAAATGGTTGAGGCCCGAGTACTGTGCGATGTCAGTGCACGTTAAAGAACACCAGATGGTCACAATTTCCGGAGCCCTTCACTACGGCGTCTCTCATAATCATATCGTGGTTTTGGGACGTAAAACCCCAGTTCAACCTTACGCAGTTGGTCTCCGAACCAACACGCATCACGCAGGAATCGGCAAATACTTTAGATTTAATGCCCACGCAGGAATCGGCAAATACTTTAGATTTAATACTTACAAACAGTCCCGAAAGCCTATCATCCATTACTTACCTCAAAGAAATTAGTGATCATAAGGTTATCCAAGCCACTTTTAACTTCGCGACAGTCCCACGCCACCGCTCTCTCCGAACCAACACGCATCACGCAGGAATCGGCAAATACTTTAGATTTAATACTTACAAAAAGTCCCGAAAGCCTATCATCCATTACTTACCTCAAAGAAATTAGTGATCATAAGGTTATCCAAGCCACTTTTAACTTCGCGACAGTCCCACGCCACACTTCTATAAAGACCATTCGCCTTTATGACAAAGCTAACTACGAAGCAATAAATGACGGCCTAATCACGTTCCTTCCTTTCTTCAAAGCGGACTTCGAAAGCCGCAGCGTTGAGGACAACTGGGCACTCTACAAAACTAAAATGGACGAGCTTGTAAATAAATATATACCTAAAATCACCTTCCGCGCTAACTCTCAAAAACCATGGTTCACAAAATCTCTCAAAAGATCAGAAAATAAAAAGAAGCGGCTTTACCGTGCAGCTAAACTCACAGACAATGCACATGCGTGGGGAAAATACTATGCCGCTGAGGACTCTTATTTGAAAGAAATACGAAGTGCTAAATATCTTTTTTTTTTCATGTTGAGCTGCCTAAACTATTACAAAACAATCCTAAGAAGTTTTGGGAAGTAATTAATCCTCACCATACTCGTACAATAAGTCTTACCAACGAGCTCGATGAAGTTTTGTCCGATGCTGAATGTGCTGATCAATTCAATAGTAGCTTTTCGTCTGTTTATACCGTAGAAAGTGATGCGCCTTGTTCTTTTTTACTTCCCTCCTCTCTCATTGAATAAAAAATGCCACCTATTGTATTCTCTGCCTGCGGTATATCTTCTCAGATTGCAAATATTAAACTTTCCTCATCATCTGGCGTCGATGATATCACATCAAAGTTCCAAAAAAAAACACTAAGTGCATTTTTGCTGCCTATCTATGTTTATTATATTCACAGTCTCTTGACACTGCCACCTTACCCGAGGGCTGGAAAGGGGGAAAGGTCCTTCCAATCTACAAAGCCGGTAACAAAAACTCTCCATTGAACTACCGACCCATTTCATTAACCAGCGTACCGTGCAAGGTCATGGAACACGTCATCTACTCTCACATCATGAATCATCTAGACTCGATCCAGTTCTTTAATCCCTCACAGCATGGTTTTCGTAGAGGCCTATCATGCGAAACACAACTAGCCATCTTCCTTCACGACTTGCATGCTAACCTCGACCTCAACGTACAGACCGACGCTATCTTTTTAGATTTTGCCAAGGCATTCGATAAAATAGCACATAGAAGATTAATACTAAAGCTCAGCCATTTAAACATAGATCCCAATATTCTCGAATGGATTAAAGCATTCCTAACAAACCGCTCTCAAACCGTTCTTATTATTAACAAAACCTCTAGTCCGCTCCCAGTAACATCAGGTGTGCCACAAGTTCTTAATATATATTAATGATTTGCCTTCAACAGTATCAGCTAACATCAGAATGTTCGCCGATGACTGCGTGATTTATAGAACCATAAATAACCCTCTCGACCAACATGCTTTACAGAATGACCTTAACCTCGTAATAGACTGGTGCCACCAATGGCTAATGACTCTAAATCCTAACAAATGCAAATCTGTAACCTTCTCTCGACGTTCTAATCCCCTTTCTTTTCCGTACTCAATTTCTGGTGTTGGCGTCGAGGCCGTTAACTCGTTTAAATATTTGGGGGGTGACCTTATGCAATGACCTGTCATGGCGCACTCATATTACTAACATCGTAGCATCTGCCAATAAAACACTAGGATTCCTGAAACGCAACCTTCATCATGCCCCTATGCACGTAAAGCTACTAGCCTATAAATCGCTCATTAGACCAAAACTAGAGTATGTACGCATCCGCTATCTGGAGCCCTCACCAGTCCTACCTCGCCTCGGCCCTGGAAGCCGTCCAAAACCGCGCTGCTAGATTCATCCATTCCACCTATCATTACCGAGCTAGCGTATCATCAATGAAAGCAGAATCCGGGTTATCTAATCTCTGTCTTTGCCGTCGAATTGCCACGCTGTCTTTATTCCACAAATTCTTTTACAGTGATCTCGGCCATCCACCTTACATCGTTCACCTTACCCGCATACCTCATCGCGGCGGACATGAACTTCAAGTGTCACGCCCACGTGCTCGCACCGTCACATTTTCCTCTTCATTTTTTCCCCGAGCAGCATCAGATTGGAATGGCCTTTCCCACAACATTACAGCCATTACTATTCCATCAACCTTCTTGAACAATGTAATCAATTTTCTTTCCAAATGAATTTCACCTGGCTATACTGTAAACCCACCCCTTATGTAATACCCCCTTAAGGAAATAAAGTGATGTGATGTGTTCTCGCTGGAGCCTCAAAAGTTCTTCACACACCTTGTCCACAAGTGCAAAAGGAACTGTACGGGTGTGATATCCGCCGCCATGCCGTACCAAACTACATCGGAGAGCCGCAGGACCGTGAAGTAACTACACCGACTCAGTACCTCAAACAACTCTGTTTTTTCATAGTCCGTGATGGCTAATATACACAGATGTCAGCTGACATGATAAGGTGCGTGCGCGTGCATCTGCGCATGCCTAGGGCTTTACCTAGGGCCATCTAGATTAAAACGCAACTGGTGAATACACCATTCTCCCTCCCCTCAAAAACTTGAACAATCACTTAGAAAAATATCAATAAGTAGAAACTACATAACACTCAATGTCGTTCATAGTCTTTTAACGACGACGATGGTCTTCTTTGCCTTGTCGAACCCCTCAGTTCTGGAAGGTCCCTTGGAACTGAGGTTTGAAGGTTTGGCGGCTGTGGTTCATCATCTTCCTGTTGTGACTCGCCAAACGATGACCCTGTTGTGTGGAACACAACTTGCCGCTAAGCGTTAGTGATCACTAGAGACCGGATTTTAGGCAAATGCCCATTTTGTTCCTTGCGTTCCTATCATGCCACTTTGATATATGAGCATGAATTAGGGGTTAAGGAGGGCTTTTATTGTGTTTTTATAGTGCCTATAAATGCCTATTTTTGGGGTTTGTGCCTAAATGTCTAGAAGCGCCAATAAATGCCTATTTTCAAAAACGGCGCCTATTTGAGCACTATTTAAACTAATTTTTCTGCTTTCGAGTACAGTTTGAGACCGTAATCCATGTTACCGGGCAAAATTGACGTTTCGTAACTCTATGCGGTGCAACAATCTAGTTCCCTAGTTCAACAAACTTCCGGAAAGCAACCGATAGCAGCAGTGAAATGGGAAGCACTGGCCACTTTACCCCACCGCACTGACATGACGCGAGCGGTTGGAGCAGGGGGGAGGAGGAGGAGAGGAAAAGACGCTATTTCTGCATCGCTAAATGGAAGCCCGTCCCAGCGTATACAGTGGAATGGGGAGAGGAAAATAAGGGTGGGAAGAGGAGAGTGGCCTCCATGGCCAAGGACGTGGCGGACGGCTTTTACGGCCGGTTTTCCAGTCCAGTGTTCCCAAGAAATTGAAGCACCTCCTCGAAGACCTGGGTGTGGTTGGGGGCAGGGAACAAGAGGTGCCTCTGTGCAGCAGCAGGCAGATGGAGAACGAATGCGAAACCATGGAGTGTCGTCAGGGGAAAGTAGAGTATAGGTACAAAAAAAATCAGATGTGCACGTGGATCTTGTTTCGCTTGTAATTTACTTCTTAAAGGGCGCTTCACCAGGTGACATGAGAAATTTGAGTTAGACATTGGAAGTTGCTGCGTGCCCAATGAAGAGCTTTGTACCACAAGAACTTTTTAATTGGTTCATTACGAGCCGCGAAAGCATGATGCCGGTAGGCATATAGGTCGGCAAACTCACTCATGAGTCGACTCACTCAGACTCACTCAGACTCAGATCGAGCCGTGAGTCTGAGTCTGAGTGAGTCCGGGTGAGTAATATTTTGGTGAGTTTGAGTCCGAGTGAGCCCGGTTGAGAAAAATTTTCGTGAGTCTGAGTCCGAGTGGGCCATAAGCCCAAAATGTACTCAGTGAATCTGAGTGAGCTCTACACTTTTTTGCCGATCTATGGTTCTATTTACTGAACTTCACCATTACTATCAGCCTTACGTAGGCTCACGTTTATACTCACGCCAACTCACGCATACTTCAAAGCACAAGCGTTCATACGCCAGCTCAATATTTATTGATCAGAGGCGCGAGTTACGGAGGAGAGGGGGGGGTGAGATGACCTTGCCCCTCCCCACCCCCGTAAACTCTTTTTCGGAAATTTTCGATAAAATATTTCATGTGAGTCAACTCTTTCAATAAAAAAGTGCTCACTGATTTCAACCACTGAAATCTCATATTTGCAGGTACGAGATCAAAAAGGCGCCAAGTAGAGCACGGATTACGTGAGATATTGGTGTTAAAGAGCATTGACACCAATTTTGAATGAGCCATTTGTACGCTAACGGACTCATGAGTCGGCTCACTCAGACTCACTCAGACTCAGACAGAGCCGTGAGTCAGGCTGGGAAAAAGTTTCGTGAGTCTGAGTCCGAGTCCGGCTGGGAAAATTTTTACTGAATCTGAGTTCGAGTGAGTCTGGTTGAGGAAAAGTAGGGTGAATCTGAGTCCGAGTGAGTCCCATGGGCAAAATATATTTCATGAGTGAGTCTGAGTGAGCCCCACGTGTTTTGCCGACCTATGGCGGTAGGTGAGCTTGAGACCTTTCACACTCGCAAGCCAAATTCCTTCCGTGCCCTCTTCGGTATCGGAGCAACTCGGAGCCGGAAGATCACACGACGCAGACGCATCAACACGTCATGCGCACGCAAGGTTACACTGAGTGCGCATGACATGCCCAAGCCAGGTCGTGCACACAATCGGTGTTGTATCGTTTCGGCGTTCTCTCTAGTGTACTGCCTGTTTCTGTGGGATGGATCCATCTATGACAGGAGTGTCAAACACACGGCTCGCGGGCCGCATGTACCTTTCTTTTGTGGCCCGCGACTCGCACTCGACTGTCCTCGCCCCACGATTCTAAAATTTTTTTAATAGGTATGTTCGTGGGCTACACGGGTCTAAAGCATTGTTTTAGTGAGGCACCCCATCTGGTCACCTTGTCTATAACCGCGAAACGAAAAGTATATTCCAAGCAGTATCCTCCTCCAGATTTATGTCATTTTGGAGATCAGTATCGATATGATGTGGGAATCCTGGCACCAAATCTCCTTCAGAAATGACCCGTATATGTGATTGTGATATGGGAAAGGTTTTTCCTTGAATGGCAACGTGACAATTAGTACAAACTCCTCCACTCCTCCCCTAACCCCCCCACCCCCCCCACCCCCCGGTCTTACCTTCTTCACTGCCCCGGCCCTTGCGAGACCGAATTGTGTGACTGCGGCCCGCTTTCTGAGGACAGTTTGAGACCCCTGCTCTATGCGTTTGGAGTGGGTTGCATGGGCATGTATCCTTACCACGACACAGCGCGTCGCACCGCTGGAACTGCTGTAAGGGACGATGCACCAAAAACACGCCAAGCGTTGTCAGGGCTGGCGCTGGCACGACGCGGTATCGGCGAGAACACGGACGCATACGAAATGGAGGCAGCTTAGTCTCGTATCGCGCTCGATTCGAAGTAAAAACAAAACAAAGAAAAACGTGCACAGATTCCGTTTGTATGCTTTAATATTTCTATCAACTTTCATTCTTCTATTCAAGCAACAAATTGCACAAGTTACACATGTTTCCTCGAATAATTCTCGCAGTGTCACGTACTACTGGGACGTACGTAGGACCATTCCTTGTTGTACGTCACCTCCTCCATATTGATGCGCGCGCCCGTGAGATGAAGGGCAAGCCGCATTCAATCTGACATTTCACTTCTTTCCAGGGCGTGTAGCGTTGCAAATCTTGGCAGACGTGATCGTAGGCGCCCAGTGCATGCATTACCCTTGCCAGCTCGAAACGCTCAAACCTGGTAAGGGGCCCTCTAAGGTGTTCACAGGAAGAGAAGAAATTGACCCTGCGAGATTAGACCCGGCCAATGCGAGGCTATAAGACCCTTCTGGCCTTCTAGCAGTCTGGCTATTGGCTCCTGTTCTGCCCTTCTCAGCCATGCCGAAAAGAAAGAGACCCAGGAGCATGTTTATTCGACAGTGGACAATTAACTCGCCATGCTGGACAATAAAAGGAGAGACTGTGGTCTGGAAAGTATGCGGGAAAAAGGACGATTTGCATGGCCAAGTTAAACCACTGATGCCTTTGTGCCATCATAAACTATAACATTTGTTTCCTTTCCTGTCGTAGACACAGGTCGCGCACGCCTTTCTTCGAAAATTTGTGTTTTTGTAAATATTTATTGTGCATATATTTACGATTTTGGGTGCCTGAAATCGTGTTTTGCCTGCCTATTTTTGGCGCCTAAAACGCGAGTTTTTAGTGCCTAAAAATCCGGCCTCCAGTGATCACTGGAGACCGGATTTTAGGCAAATGCCTGTTTTTGTTCCTTGCGTTCCTAATGTGCCATTTTGATATATGAGCATGAATTAGACATTAAGAATGGGTTTTATAGAGCCTATAAATGCCTATTTTCGGCGCTTGTGCCTAAGTGCCCATAAATGCCTATAATCGAAATCTGCACCTATATGAACGCTATTTGAGTTCACATTTCGCTCTAGAGTGTAGTTGGATACCGTTATTCATGTTGCGGGGCAGCAACATTGAGTGTTTGAAACTCTATGTGGTTCACCTTAGTCCTCTAGTTCAACTAACCTCCGGAAACAAACCGCTCGCAGCAGTGAAATGTAATGTGCCGGCCACCATACGCCGCCGCGCTGACAGGGCGCGAGTGGTTCGCGAATACGAAACCGAGGAGAGCCGTCAGGGAAAAGCAGTCCGAAGATCAAAAGAACAAACATGTTATGTACATGTGGCTTTTGGGTGTAGTTTACTTCTTTAAGTGTTCACCGATAGAGGAGAAATTGACCCTACGTGATTAGACATAGCCAATACGAGACATCCTTCCCATCTGGTCTTTTAGCGATCTGACTATCTGCTCCTGTGCTGCCCTTCTCAGCCAAGCCACAAAGAAAGAGACCAAGCAGTGTGTTGATTCTGCAGCAGTGGACACTACAGAATTCGTAGGAGGAGAGACCATGTTCTGCGAACTGTGCGGTAAAAACGACTGCTCCACGGCTATGCTCAACTGTTCGCCCCTTTGTGCCATCATAAACAAGAAAATTTTTTACAGTGGAGCTGTTTAAGCCGCGCATTGTTCCGTGACGGGTAAACAGAAATTATCATCATCATGAACCGACATGCGCTCTGAATTCAGCCTCTTCTTTCCCTTCGTCATCTTCTGCTTCGCTCTCCGAGCATGAGCACCGATTTTTCCGGCATGGCCCTCAATAACTCTCATGGGTGAGAGAACAAGTACAAAGAGAAAGAAAGGAAGAAATATATAGAAACAAATAGCAAGAGAGATATCCTTGGCGAAAAAAATTTCTTGGTGAGGCGGGATTCGAAACCGCGCACCCACGATGCGAATGCGAGCATCGTAACCACTCGGCTATCCAGGCACACTAGCCGAGCGTAACATAGCATTGTATGGTATAGTATGCCAAGGGGGTGGGAAAGAAAAGTAGGGTGAGGGTTAGGAAAAGGGACAGGAGGAAGGGAGAGAGTAAAGCATGGCCGAGAAAGAAAGAGATAAATAGAGGAAAGTAATATATATACACACAGAAAAACAAAGACAAGAATAACAGAGGGAAGACACGAAAAAAGGCAGTGAAAGATAAAGAGAAACAAATAAGGGTGCCGAGTTCTACCATTCCTTCAGGCTTGGCACCAGTAGTGCGAAGCTGCTTTTTTTTCTTTTGTGCTTTCCTGTCGTGGATAGATCAGTCACGTCTTTGTTTTGAAATAACTTGCATTGATGTAAAAATGAATTGTGCCTACATTTGCGACGTTGGAAACCTAAAATGTGTTTTGCCAGCCTATTTTTGGTGCCTAAAATATTGTTTGGCATGCCTATTTATGGCGCCTAAAACGCTATTTTTAGTTCCTAAAAATCCGGCCTCAAGTGATCACACAGGACCGTTGTTTCGGAAGTTGTTCCCGAAGTGCGAGGACGCGAAGCGATACGGGTGTGGACGTACGAAAACAACTGCCATCGTCGGGGAAATGGCTGCAAATGCCAAAAACACAATGGTGGAGTCTGTGAAACTCCGTGCTTTCGCAATCGCAGTGGACGAAAGGAACGACAGCGGGTCACAAATGTCTCATCAGTCACAGTAATACAGTAATTCCCGATATGTAAACCTACCCCCCCCCCCCCCCCCCCCAACCCCGCTGCGGTCTCCCGAATTTTCAAGCTGCGAAGTTGGCAGTTATGAAGAATGCTCCTCTTCAGTCTACCTGTATTTGTGGAGATTATAAAGTTACGGTCAATCCGGTTGCCGGAGTCGACAAGTACCCCATCCCCAAGGCTGAAGAGCTGTGGGCCAAGCTTAGAGGAGGAGTCAAGTTCACTAAACTTGATCTCAAGGATGCTTATCAGCAGTTAGTTTTGGAGCCCTCCTCAAGGACGCTCACTACAATCAACACACCGAAGGGTTTGTTCCAATAGAAAAGGCTACCTTTCGGGATTTCAGCAGCACCTTCGATTTTCCAGCGAGAGATTGAGACTCTCCTGCAGGGTTTACTTCACGTACTGGTATACTTCGATGACATCCTAGTGACTGGTGCAGATGAAAAGGACCACATCAGCAACCTTGGCAAGGTTTTCCAGCGAATGGAAGAAAGAGGGCTCAAGCTGAAGTACAGCAAATGTAAATTTATGATGGACTCGCCAAACGATGACCCTGTTTTAGGCGAACAGCTTCTTCCAACAGTCGGTGGAGTAGCAGGCCGAGGGCAGGGTACCAGCCGATTCCGATTCCAGATGCGACCGTCACTTAGTTTGTAAGTGTCTTGGCCACATTGGTCAATGATTGTGAACGGTCTTGAGTAGCTCAGCACCCTTAGGCACATTGTATGGCAGCCTGATTGGTACCGGTTGACCTGTTGTTAACGGAGAATGCTTTGCAGCTCGTCGGCGGTCGGTGTAGGTCTTACTTGCTCGTTGCTTTCGCTCTACCCTGCTGCGGACGGCCTGCATTGCTGCCTGTGGGTCTTGAAAAAACTGTTTATGTGGCGCTCCTACTAGATCCAGTTTAGTTCTGGGATGACGGCCGTGCAGGAGGACGGAAAGCTTCACTCCTGTAGTGGCATGTGGTGTGAAACGGTAAACTCCTAGATAGTCGGTGATGGCTTCCTTGAGAGGCCGATGTTCACGCGTGCAGACCTGAACATACTCTTTGAGCACCCGGTTAAATCTTTCCACCTGGCCGTTCGCTTGCGGTAGACTGCCGAATACGTATGGGCGATGCTGCGTTCCTTGAGAAAACTGTCAAACTCACAGGCTGTAAACTGAGGACCATGGTCACTCACAATCTCATCTGGGTATCCTTCCCTACTGAAGATGCTTCGTAGGAAGGAAATTATTCTTGTAGCAGTCACTTTCGCAGCGAAGCAAACCTCTGGCCACTTGCTGAAGTAATGCGACAATCTGCAGACACGTTCGCAAAAGGGCCCACAATATCGATTCCTAACTTCTGCCATGGTGCCGACGGAAATGCAACTGGCTGCAAAGGTGGTGTCACTGGTTTTGCAGACTTGTCAACTGATTGGCATACACCACAAGATGCAATCAGCTGCTCTACTTGTTTACTCATAGCAGGCCACCAGTATTGCTCACGTAATCGCTGTTTTGTCCTTGTTATTCCTGGGTGAGACTCGTGGGCTGCGTCAAGTAGCCGTCCTACGAGAGATGACGGTGCGACGAACTTGTCTCCCCGAAGTAGGAGGTCTCCAACGACTGAGAGCTCAGTCTGCACCCTGTAGAATGGAACTGCATCGGCAGGCAGCGTCTTCACTGCAAGCCATGTCGAAGTCACCCACTTCATGACCTGTTGCAGCAGCTTTTCCTGCATTGTTTCATTGACAAACTCCCCATGGGTAACGCATGGTGAGACCACACAAACTGTCTCCCCAGTCTCTTCCTCCTCCACCTGAACTGGGAGAGGCATCCTTGAAAGAGCATCAGCAACCGTATTCTTGTCACCTTTTTGGAATTCAATTGTGAAGTTGTATGCCAGTAAAGTAAAACCTCGTTAATTCGGATCTCAAGGGAGTGAGAAAAATGTCCGAATTATCGGAATGTCGAATTAACGAATGCATAACAAAAACGCACATTTTCAATTCCTTTATCGCATACCTTTATTTTGAGAAGTAGTCCGTAATGCTTGTTTGTTTTTTTGTGGACAGCTGGGCGGCAAGGACTAGTTTGCGGGCATGTGACAAACCCTCTAGAACAAGAGTATTGCCTGGGACATCGTAACAAAACTCCTCTAGAACGACGAGAGCGTCCGCGGCTTCTTTTGCGGTACAACGCACCGGGCGTAGTTCATCGCACGGGACCCGGGTCTTCGTCGGACGCCTCATCCGTCTCACCGAGGGCAGCACTGATGATCTCGTCATCGTTCAAGTGACCGGCGACGACAACGCCGTCATCAATTGTAACATAATCTGCGAGCTCCACTTCGGAGGGAAGCAGGCCAAGGAACGCCATATCGTCCTCCTCTCCTTCTGGCGCTGCGGGCTCTGGGCTGCGTTCCGAGCTTTCTGTAGCCACGGGCCGCACAAATTCACTGTGACGAAAACAGTTCGCAACAACTTGTGCCAGCGTATTGGACCACACATGCGCCAAAATATGTATCGCACTCGAAAGCGTTATGTTGTATGGCTGCTTCCGATCCATGCAGAGAAGCATACGTTGCAACACTTGAGTGCGGTACATTTTCTTTACGTACTGTATGATGCCTTGGTCCATTGGTTGAAGGACTGCAGTGGTGTTGGGTGGAAGAAACACAAGCCGTATTGCCTCCAGATTCGAAACGTTGCAGTGTGCGCTGCAATTGTCCACTACGAAGAGCACCTTGCGTTTCTTGGCACTGAAGTGTCGATCTAGATCCTGCAGCCAGGCACGGAAGATCTCAGAGGTCATCCACGCTTTCCGTTTCGCACGGTACTCGACGGGGAGGTGTTTTATGTTGTAGAAGCACCTCGGCTTCAGCGCCTTCCCGATAACCAGAAGCGGAAGGCGCTCTGTGCCAGTCATGTTTGCTGCTAACAGCACCGTCACCCGCTCCTTGCTTAGTTTGCCGCCGGTGCACGGGTCCCTTTTAAAAGTGACAGTTTTATCTGGCTGCGCTTTAAAAAAGAGTGCCGTTTCGTCGGCGTTGAAAACGTCGTTTGGGTTGTAGGCTGCCACATGGTCCTTAAGCTGCATGTTTTGCCAGTCTTTCACAACTTCTTCGTCCACCTCACCCCTCTCCCCGCACACGGTCTTGAACACGAGGCCATGCCATTCTTTCAAATGCGCAAGCCAACCCTCCGATGCCTTGAAGGAGTCTATGTTCATTCGTAGAGCGTACCTCTCTGCTTGCGCGCATATAAGTGGTCCACTCAACGGCAGCTTCGACTCACGTGCAGTGACGATCCACCGTAACAGCGCTTCCTCCAGTTGTGGGTGGGCTGCGGTGCGTAATCACTTTCGTCCGGCGTGAAATTTCTCGCCCTCAAACGCTTCCATTATTTGAGCCTCGTTTTTCACGTACGTCGATAGCGTGCTCCTTTTTACGTCGAACTGACGCATCACCTCTTCTCTGGAAGCGCCGTCTTTGAGTGCCTTTAGTATCTTCACTTTTGTTGCCAAGTCCTTCGCCGCGTTATAGTGTAGCCGCGTAGTTCGCGCGTTTCCGACATCCCGGCAGGGTGATATATCACACCACCACTATGGCCCGACCACCACCTCGCGCACCGACACTTCCGATACGCCGATATTGTCGCAACGCACCGAAGAGGGGAAAAAAAAGCACAACTGACGCCTGCAGGTCTGCACGCTATCCGTCGGAGGCCTTGTTTCTTTATCGACAGGACGGACGATGCGTGCTCCAAACGCCACCTTGCGTCCCCTTTCATCGAAGCGCAGCGCCGGTCCCATCTGGAGCGCCTCACTCTCACAGAAACGGGCAGACACATTCTGACCAAACTCGGCATCGCCTACCACCGCCAACACGGAGACAAACACCCAATCCCAGGACGCGGTCGGGCTTGGCTACACGCCGACCCCATTCCGAAAAATATGCACCCTGAATACAACAAGGAACGACGGAAGGCACGTGCCACATCACTCGTCAAAGCTCACGGCGATACCACTGGCGTCCCCTTCGTCGACGCAGCTGAATATCAAGACGGACACCGCTTCGCAGCGGCTACCACACAAGGCGGTTCGCTCAAACACGCTGTCAGCATCGTAACCCAAAACGCCGAGACGGCCGAGGAGGTCGCCATCGCCCTGGCGGCCCTCGACCCAGACTGCCACACTATCGTGAGCGACTCCCGCACGGCGGTCAACAATTACATCAAAGGTCGCATCTCACAGCAAGCATTACGCATCCTAATCCAAGCCCCTAACTCACCAGAAAACCAAATCACGCTCGTCTGGATTCCAGCACATGCCGGCGACGTCCATCCGTACCTCACCAACCTCAACGAGGTCGCACACTCCGTAGCACGAGGCCTAGTCAACCGTGCCGGAGACAGCGCAGGTGTACCCGCGGAACGCGATCTCCTCACCAGTTACAACGACATGACGAAGGCATTTTATCTCGAAAGAACCTTCCCCAAACCTCATCACAAGCTAAACAGAGCACAGGCCCTCCGCCTGTTACAGACAAACTCGTACCCGTCACTGTATCGATACCACAAAATATACCCAGACATTTATTCTAACCACACTTGTAAGATCTGCAAGACCCAGGTAGCCTCGCTCCCGCATATGCTGTGGGAATGTAAACCCCAATACCCGTCCACTGACACCGAGACCCTCTCGCCGAGATGGCACGCCGCCCTGCGCAGCTTTCAACTCGACGACCAACTATGGGCTACCCAGCAAGCCCGCGAGGCGGCGAAGAGGCAAGACCTCGACGTCCCCACGTGGGAGGCCTAGGCCCAGCCAAGTGAACTGCTGGTTTAAATAAAAGTTTATTCCTCCTTTCTTGGCCTCCACGATCGGCATCGACAGCGCACCGTTGCTGCCGAAGCCCATCTCGGAGACCATAAGTTTGCACATGTGCGGCAAAGAAAATGCAATGCGATAAATATTATGGCCTCCGAGACGCAGTTTCAGTTTCAGTTTCGCCGTCTTTGGCTTGCCTCCAGTCCGAATTGACCAGTGCGCGTGCAGTTTTGCGTCGAATTAGCGAATGTTTGTTGCCATAGGGCTATGAACATTTTTGAAGGGAGGGTGTGGGAATGACGAATTATCCGAATTTCCGAATTAACGGGGGGCCGAATTAACGAGATTCTACTAGTCTTGCGTGCCACCTTGCTATCCGGAATGGACGGCGACCTACTTCCTTTGTACTTAGGAGTGTAGTCAGAGCCTGGTGGTCGGTGCACAGAGTGAATGGACGGCCCCAAAGGTACACTCTCCAGTGTTCGCATGCCCACAAGCATGCAAGGGCTTCCAGTTCCCCAACGGAGTACTTCTGTTCCTGAGGGGTAAGCCTGCGAGAAGCAAATGAAATCGTTACTAGCTCATCATTTCTTGTCTGTTGCAACACTGCTCCTAACCCGATGGATGAGGCGTCCGTATAGTAACAATGTCACCCACAGGATCAAAAAGCTGTAAACATCTTGTGGACAAGGTACTTTTCAGCTGCTCGAAACAAGCCTGTCTTGCAGGATTCCAAGTGAACGTGGAATTCTTACGTAAGAGCTCACGAAGAGGCTCAACGAGCACTGCATAGTCAGGTACGAACTTTGTGTAATAGCCGACCATGCCTAAGAATGAGCGCAGGGTACTGATATCCGTTGGTGCTGGTGCAGTCTTGATGGCGTCAATGTTGCTTTGTAGCGGCCGTATACCCTGGTGACTTATCATGTGCCCAAGGAATTCTATTTCTTGAACATTGAAAATGCATTTGTCATTCAGCTTCAATCCAGACTTTGCAATCAAGTGCAACACTTGCTTCAGGTTCTTGAAGTGCTCCTCAGGCGTGCTACCAAACACAATCACGTCATCTATGTAGCACAAAGTATTTTAAATGCGAAGCGTTTCTTTGCGTACTGCAGGCACTTTTAGCGTTTCTATCTATCTATCTATCTATCTATCTATCTATCTATCTATCTATCTATCTATCTATCTATCTATCTATCTATCTATCTATCTATCTATCTATCTATCTATCTATCTATCTATCTATCTATCTATCTATCTATCTATCTATCTATCTATCTATCTATCTATCTATCTATCTATCTATCTATCTATCTATCTATCTATCCGCCTACGTCTGGGTGATCTCGTGATTACCCCTTTAACTTGGGGTAGACCAAAATTAGTATGTGAGAATAAGATGGTTTGACGAATATGACTCGCTGGTCGTGACATGAATAATGACAATCCCGTCGCATACGTCGTCAAACTCTCGGGCAAACCCTGTGGCACATACCACGGGGCGGGTATGTGCCACAGGTATGCGGGTATGTGCCTCTCACGAATAAAACCGTTGCCGGTGAATAAAGAAGACGACGATGCACGTGACAGAAACGAAGCTCCATAGAGAAGGAAGAAAGAAAACGAAGAAGGAGGCGCGGCCGGGGGTTCGAAAGAGCTCGAGACAGAGGAAGCAGCGGCTGCGAAGAACGAAGGAGTAGGCTTGGCTGACGTGTGCGGAGAGCAAGGCAGTAGGCTTTCCAGCAATGGCCTGGAGACGTGGAGGCTGATCGTGGAAGCCCGGACCAAATGTGGGTGAAGCTGAAGATGTACAAGGAAGGCCTGGAGACATGAGCTTTCCCATCATTCCGCAAGCCTGGGAGAGACCACGCAGCCGACACCTGTCTGCATCCAGAGCCACGCGGTCAACCACCTACTCGTGTCGTTTGCCTGGCGAGTGGCAGACCACGTCCAGTGTCACGTTGGTCCTTCAAAGAAGCTCCGTCATCGCAACGGAAGCAGACGTCTACGCCGGGTCGACACTGTAGTGACCGACGTCAAACGCCACGTCGGGGGGAACAGCCGCCGCAACACTTGTGGACGGTTAGAACATTACGTTTTTCTGTTTTCCTGTTAGTTAAGTGTTGTTGCATGATTGTATAGACATGGGGTTATTTCACTACTAGTTACCTTAACGTGTGTAAGTTTTATGTTTGCTGTGCTTTGGAGTTAAGTTTGCTGTTTGGTTGTATTACGGTTAATCTTATTACATAAATGACTGCTGTTATGATTCCAAAGAGTCCTGTTTGTCTCCAGACCGCGGAAATTCGTGACAATTGGCGAGCCTGGCAGGATCTCTTCTCCTGCTCGTCACAAATTTTCCAGGCCTAGGGATGGACATAGGCAAGCTGCTAAGTATAGCAAGAGACTTGGGCCTCTCCAAAGAGGAGGCTTTACAGCTAGTACAGGAGGAAAAAGAACGTTCTGAAAGGGAAAGGGAGCTCGCGCAGAAAGTGCGCGAAGCCGAACGCGAAGCTGAACGCGCAGATGCGCGAGAAGCGCACGAGAGAGAAAAGGAGATTTTGGAGTTAAAGCTGCGAATAGCCCAAGCCACAGAATGCAGTCGGGACGCGTAGAGTGTAGCGTCTGGGTCCTCTGGCTTGCAGTCGCCGAGAGCCAACAAAATATGCCCTAGAAAGCTAATGGCTCCTTTTGACGAGACGCGCGATGATTTGGACGCGTATTTGCATCGTTTTGAGCGTATAGCCATGGGGCAGGGTTGGAACCGAAGTGAATGGGCCACAGCTCTCAGTCTTTGTCTAGTTGGAGAGGCATTGAGCGTTTTCGGCAGGATGACAGCCTCGGACTCGCTTGACTATGACAAAGTTAAAAGAGCCTTGCTTCAGAGGTTGCGGCTTACTGCGGAAGGTTTTCGTGAGCGGTTCCGCAACTGCAAACCTGAGGACGCTGAAACGGGGAAGCAGTTTGTGTGCCGCTTGGCTAACTACTTTGACCGATGGATGGAGATGGCTGATACTCCTAAAACTTATGAGGGTGTGCGTGACTGCATGGTTAGGGAGCAATTCCTTGGCAGTTGTCACCCGAAGCTCTGCGTGTTTTTGAAAGAAAGGAAACTAGGTTCACTGGATGAGATAGCCGACTACTCTGAACAATACATGGAAGCCCAGGGTATCTGAAATTTAGGACATGGGAATAGACAATATCAGAAGAGAAGGAGAGGAGACGAGAATGGAGCCCCAAAATAGGATGCAGCATATGCAGCAAAGGTGCTTCTTGTGTAACCGCCTCGGTCATCAAGCCCGTAACTGTCTGGAGGGACGTGGTGGGCAACAGGAAAGAAATTATTGTCAGGTATGCAATATGAGAGGTCATAGGACTGAGGAATGTAGGCGAAAACCGCGAGATGAAGTAGCGGCAATAATAGGTCATATAGACGCAGGCGAAGATGACACAAAAACAAGAGATACAACAAATATAGTAAGTGCAGCTGTGGCCGCAGCTGGCCTGGAAAATGGTAATATGCCGGTTGTTGAAGGGACAGTGAACGAGAAGCGCGTGTCGGTACTTCGAGACTCGGGGGCTAGTACAGTGCTGGTTAGAAGAAGTTTGATAAACGACAGGGACTTGACAGGAAAAACGTCACGAGTTCTGCTGGTAGATTGATCAAAGAGATGGTTACCAGAGGCTAAATAACGTTAGATACCCCGTACACTCAAAGGCAAAATTACCCGAAAGAGGAGTAACGGAGCCCAATAGGCGCGCGCGATGAACGGATAGACCGCTGAGGTGTAACCACAGAGGGATGCGTGCCGTGTGCAAACCAGTTAGTCTCCAAAGGCACCAAAGGGATGAACCGCGCGGGAGATACGTCACGTGTGCAAACCGTTGTCAAGGAAACTAACCGTCCTCCTCGCTCTTGGTCAGTCTTCTCACTTGTTTTCATGGAGGCGCGTTGGCGGTTGTGTCGCGCTCGGAGAGTTCGACGATTTAGGAACTACGCCGCGGTGCCTTGGATAAACACGTATGCCGCGTATGCGTGGATGAGCGTGCGGTGCTGCTTTTACGTTTCGCCGCAACCATGAAGTTTGGAGCTGGTCTCGACACGCCGAGACGCCGCGCTGTATTTCTCCGGCCACGGTCCCACGGTGCGCTGGCGTTGCAACGGCACTGCGTCGACACCGGCTGGGAATGGCGGCCGAGAAGACATAGGCCTATCGGATCCATGAATTCAATCCGACTCTGGGCAGAAGTTGGCGCTGGATTATTTCACAAGTAAGTGATCATACTTTATTTTTCCGTACCTGTCGTTTGTGCGAAGCGCATCGCGCTAGTTGGCAACGGGCTCGATCGTGTTGTATATATCGCGCGCACGAAATGCACCGCGAAGGTCGGCTTTGGCGTCCGCTCGCCTGTGCTTTGTGACTGCCTGAAAATTGGCCGCCATTGCCGTCGGCCGCCTGGACGCTCTCGCCGCGGTGATGAGCTGCGGGCTCGCGATATTGGGCACAGGCCTCGCCGCTGCGGTGCGACTCGTCCAAAACGCATTGCGGTTGCCGTCAACGAGCTCGGTTGTATGTCGCGCGCTTGAAGTGCACCGGCAGCTGGCGGGTGCTTTAGCTAGCCGACTTTAGCTGTGCTTCGGAACTCTGCCCGTCAATCGGTCGCAAGCAGCTCAGCGCCGTTCGTGGCGGCGGCCCCCCGCGTTCGCTCGTTGTACTCTGCCGCTCGATCCAGGAACTTTGTGAAAATTTGTCGACATTACCGTCGGCTTCCGCCACTTCCGCGACGCTCGCTCGAAAGCAGCTCAGTGCCGTTCGTGGCGGCGGTTCCGCGTTCGCTCGCTTCTCTGTTCGAGCTTCGCTGGCGGCAGAAGCTCCGCGTTCGGCCCCGCGTTCGCTTGCTCGAGCTGCATACGGCCCCGCTCGCAGAGAACTCGCCGACTCGTTGGCGGCTCGGCGGTCGCGGCGCCTAGGCATGATGGCTGCGGCACTTGAGCTGTTGCGCTATGTGACTCGAAATGCGTTTTCGATTATGTATGACATCGCGGTGGAAATATTTGCATGCCATATTTTAGACGTGCGTATTTATTTCACCTTGCACGTATTTGTCATGTGCGTGTATCTTCCTCACTGTCACATGTGACTTAACTGTTTGCAATCTTTTTGTGCAGACGTTGTCCACTACGTGCAGAAGGCTGCGTGCGTGCAATGCCAGTCATCTGTCGCTTCCGTTGGAGCAGCTTGACCAACACGACTGTACGAGATATGACAACGCGGCTGGACCTGAATTTGACATCTGGCAGCGATTTCACTGAAAGAATGCAGAAACTTAATATGTATATAGAAAAATAAAACATTTCATTGTCTCACTTTTGTCTTTCGTTGTTGCATTGACTGCGAAAGCAGTGAAACAAGCATGACTAAATATTTTTTCGCGTGTTCTTCTCTGCGCCATTTGTGGCTCACTGCGGAGAAAAACACGCGAGAAAAATATTAAGCCTTGCAGAGAGTAACTGCGCAAAATCATCCCTGGGGATCAACGCATCATTTGAACTCAGGATAAAAATTTCATCCCAGTGGAGCATTTGAGTGGACCAACCGTTCGTCCGGTGAGGTGCAACCGTGGGGACTAACGGTTGACCGGTAAGGGGTAAATGTGAGGACTAAATGTTAGTCCATTGAGATGCAACTGTGGGGACTAACGGTTGCCCGCGAAGGTGTAAATGTGAGGACTAAATGTTAGTCCCTTGAGGTGCAACTGTGGGGACTAACGGTTGCCCGCGAGGGTGTAAATGTGAGAACTAAATGTTAGTCTCTTGAGGGGACTAACTGTTAGACCCCCGTGCCGTTAGTCCTTAAAGGGACTAATGGTTGTGGCAGCCCCATTAGTCCCCAAGAGGACGAACGGCACACCCTTTTGACACCCTTTTGCCTTAGAGTGTATTACACTGGACGTACAACTGCATTGTGTGTAGAACAGCCCTTGTATGACGTGATTCTAGGGAATGTGAAAGGCGCAAGAGCAGTTGATGACCCGAGTGAGACGAGGGAAAGCTCATAGTCCAGGCCTAGGTCACCGCAGACGACAGAGACAAAAAGGGATTCAATGGCTTCAATGGAGACTTTAGCTAAAAGAGAGGAAGCACTGGAGGTTAAAGCGCCTGCAATACTTCAGGAGTTAGGCATACCTACAACTGAGCTGGGTAAGCAGTCATGAGTCACTGAAGTATGCAGTACGAAGGATTGGAGGTAGACAAATGCGTGAAAGAACGAGAGCAGGAGTGACTTACGTAGTGAATAATGGTGTGCTATACAGGAAGTTCTGGCACAAAGGGCGAGAGCATACGCAATTGATGTTGCCGGCAGGGTATAGGAAAGCTATATTAGAGAAGTGTCATGCCAAAGGGCATAAAGGTGTGCGGCGTACTGTAGTGGCGTTAACTAGAATGGTGTTCTGGCCAGGGTTGCGCAGAGATGTGAAAAAGTTCGTGGAGGAATGCTGTAGGTAGACGAGTACGATAAATTAAGGATCGTGGCAACACGCAGAGGGTGATGAGAGTTTTCTGAACGAGTAGGGCAGGTTGGAACTGTTCATAGGCCATAAGATATGGACAAAGTGTATGTGTGCTGAGAAAGCTGCTTTTGTGGACATATGTTTAGGATGTGACATTACCTATTACTGTGAACATTTGGTGAACTTTGCGAGACAGTTTTCGTTGGTGAACATAGGGAGCAGTTTTTTCCATGAAAAAAAACTTCAAAATAAGGGCGTATGTCACGAATAAAACCGTAGCTGGTGAATAAAGAAGAAGACGACGACGATGCACGTGACAGAAACGAAGCTCCATAGAGAAGGAAGAAAGAAAACGAAGAAGGAGGCGCGGCCGGGGGGTTCGAAAGAGCTCGAGACAGAGGAAGCAGCGGCTGCGAAGAACGAAGGAGTAGGCTTGGCTGACGTGTGCGGAGAGCAAGGCAGTAGGCTTTCCAGCAATGGCCTGGAGACGTGGAGGCTGATCGTGGAAGCCCGGACCAAATGTGGGTGAAGCTGAAGATGTACAAGGAAGGCCTGGAGACATGAGCTTTCCCATCATTCCGCAAGCCTGGGAGAGACCACGCAGCCGACACCTGTCTGCATCCAGAGCCACGCGGTCAACCACCTACTCGTGTCGTTTGCCCTGGCGAGTGGCAGACCACGTCCAGTGTCACGTTGGTCCTTCAAAGAAGCTCCGTCATCGCAACGGAAGCAGACGTCTACGCCGGGTCGACACTGTGGTGACCGACGTCAAACGCCACGTCGGGGGAACAGCCGCCGCAACACTTGTGGACGGTTAGAACATTACGTTTTTCTGTTTTCCTGTTAGTTAAGTGTTGTAGCATGATTGTATAGACATGGGGTTATTTCACTACTAGTTACCTTAACGTGTGTAAGTTTTATGTTTGCTGTGCTTTGGAGTTAAGTTTGCTGTTTGGTTGTATTACGGTTAATCTTATTACATAAATGACTGCTGTTATGATTCCAAAGAGTCCTGTTTGTCTCTAGACCGCGGAAATTCGTGACAGTGCCACAGGTGATTGACAGTTTACACTACCCAGGAACGGCGAGACAAACATTGGTACTTTTAACGCCAGAGCGTTAAAAAGCTCACGTCATCAGCAGCGTTGACCGGACGAAGGCAAATAATAAATGTCAGGGTCCCAACAGGAATCGAACCCAAGCATTCTGCGTGGCAATCAAGCATTCTACCACAGAGCCACGCCAGGTCTCGGAACTGCTTTTCGAATAGACCCTAATGTTCGTGAAACGTCAATTGTCATTGCAGTGCTGCTATCCAATTTTATAAACATTACATATGTACTCCGATGATACAGCCGTCACGCCGGGTTAACATCAATTATAGTAAAGCGCCATCCACTGAAGTTGATATATGTTGCAGTGTCCAGGGCTACCATCCTGGCGAGCACAAGCGCTACATATCAGTTTACCGCTTCTGGTGTTGCTACTGCCCATGTTGCTGTTGGCATCGTTACGCAACTGTAAACAACTTGTTATGCAAAACATATACGACTGTGGAACATATGTCTGTGCGTACAACATTTGTACATATATCTTTAGCGCAATTTCGTAACATTTCGCTCAATAAAACATTACATACAGTCACCTTCCCTCCGCATGCTTCGCATAACATCGATTCCCAAGGTACGTGGAATCTGCCGAATTTTTTGCACTTTTGCAGGATAGTGACCATCATATTCTGAAAAGCAGACGGTGCCGATGCAAAGCCAAAGCAGACGCGTTTGAATCGATACAATCCACTATCGGTTATCGAGGTAGTCAATTATCTACTTTCAGGACTCAGTAGGACTTGGTGGATCAATCTTGGAAAAATACTTTGCATCGTGAAGTTTGTGCAGCAGGTCTTCCGTGTGAGGCAACGGAAATTTGTCAATGAGAACCACTTTGTTCGGTTCGCGTAGATCGACGCAAATTCTTATCTTACCATTTTTCTTTGCCACTACTACGATTGGCGATACCCATTCTGACGCATCCACCTTTTCTATCGCATCATTCTGCTCAAGGCACTGCAGCTCTTCACGCACCGCGTCTCGCACTGAAAATGGCAAACGGCGTAACTTAGCAGCGACAGGCGTGACCCCTTGTCTTATCTTGACCTTATGAATGAAATTTGCTGCTAGTCCTAACTTTCCATCGAACAAGTTTAAAACTTCACAGAAAAGTTCAGGATCAAGGCCTTGTGGCGCTTGCGTAATGTTAGTGCATTGCAGTGACATACCATTGATGTGCAGCCGCAGGGCTTCGATAGCGTCGATGCCGGGGATGTCCGTACCGCCTTTGACGACGTAGAAAAGTATCTCGGCGTGCCGACCTTGGAAGATGACTGGCGCCGTAAAACACCCCTCGATGCTCATTTTGCGGCGAGAAAAATCGTACAGTGCCGCTGAGGTCGGCTGCACAGGAGGGCATTTCAACCTCGAATACGTGGTGACTGACAGAATCGAGACAGCAGAGCCTGTGTCTACGAGGAGACGTACGGGTACGTCTTGCACGAGGGCGTCCACATGTATTGCTGCTTTGTTCTGCGGGGCGAGAAGCAACACGTTGAGGTGTTCGGATGTATTGCGGGTATCCACCTCTCGGACAGCAAGTGCCCGCTCGTCTGGCATGCCGCTCCGACATACACGCTGGAAATGCCCCCCGTTTGCTGCATTTGCTGGATGTTTTATCCCGTGCCTTGCATGTTTTGGAATCTGCGAGGTGCCGTGAAGACCCCCAACGAAAACACGCTTTGTGCTGCGGTGACGGCATTCGTCACGGGATGGCATCTGATGTTTATCCACCTTTTGGATGCTCGCAGCTGATGACTGCAGCTCAAGTGAGTATTTCGTGGCTTCTTCAATGTTGTTCGAGATAGCCAGCGCACGTTCAAGCGTAAGCGAAGTTCCTTCCAGAAGTAGGCGTTCCTGAAGAACATGGTTGCTCGTTTTCGCTACAAGCTGGTCATGAATGATGTCGTCAGTTTGCTCACCGAAGTTGCAGGTCAATGCCAACTCGCGCAGTGCCGTGATGAATGCGGCTGCAGTCTCCCCAGGCAGTTGGGTGCGCTGTCTGAACCGGTGCCATTCCACGACGACGTTCGTTTTAGAAGTAAAGTAGGCGGCCAGCGTAGCCACCGCTGCATCGTACTCATCGATCGTGCCGCTTTCTTCTATTCCCGCTGTATGCGGTAATGCGTAGTACAATTGCTGGCCTTCCACCCCCAAACAGTGCAACAGCAAAGCTTTACGGCACGCAGGTGGGTGTACGTCGCTTCCTGATGCCAGGAGATAATTCTTGAAAAGGCTGTGCCACTGCGTCCACGGAATGGCAGGCTTCCCGGGCGTCGGCAGGAACTCGGGCAGTTGGTGCAGGCTCATTGCTTCAGCTTTTGGTCACTTCACCACTCGTCGCCAACTGTGATATCCGCCATGCCCTACCAAACTATGTCGGAGAGCCGCAGGACTGCGAAGTAACTACACCGACTCAGTACCTCAAACAACTCTGTTTATTCTTAGTCCGTGATGGTTAATATTCACAGATGTCAGCTGACATGATAAGGCACGTGCATCTGCGCATGCCTAGGGCTGTACCTAAGGCCATCTAGATTAAAACGCAACTGGTGAATACAACAACGGGCCTTGAAGAAACGTGGCTTTGCTGCCTTTGAACTGCCAGTTTAACAGAGACATCAAGAAATGTGCCTGGGCCATCGGGAAACATGTGGTGCTGGTCAAATTATCTGCTGGCCGTGGCTCAATGAACAGACATCAGCTACATTGTAAACGGGTATGTTCAGTGCCTCAATCCAATCCCTTCCTAGGAGCGATGGAGCATCACCTTCAGCAATAAGCAAGGGAAGTACCTGAGTGTGGTCGTTGTACTTCGCGTATACAGTAACCTTACCGGTCACGGGCTTTACATCACCACAGTAACTTCTGAGCTGGACGTTGCATTGTTCACAAGGTAGTGACGGAAACTGACGGCGCCAAGTTGCTTCTCCAATGATGGACATGCTCGCGCCAGTTCCATTCGAAATGGGCGCCCCTGTACTTCAAGCTGCACCGTGAAAGGCTTCGTTGCAGACGCACTGGACCTTGGGACCAATTCCCGCATGTTGTATGCAGTTTTCTCGTCGGATGACGAATGTGAACTGCGCTGTACTGACTGAGTAGTGCTGTGATGCGGGTCGTCAACAGCATGGACTGAAACTTGCTTGTTAGCGTTCTTCTTTTTCAACTCGTGCATGGAAGCGCGCCGGTTGCTGCCAGCGTCTCTCGACTGGCACGCCTTTGCTAGGTGACCCAACTTCTTGCAGTTTTGTGAACGTGCGGGCACCCCGTGGTGTAGTGGGCGTCGCCGCATCGGTAGCAACTGAGGTGCTTTCTGTCGGACGTCATGAGCGCATTTACATTCGCGGGACCGGCTCCTTCTGTCGCGCCGAGTTCAGACGCGTCGCGTTTGGCGGACTCCATAATTAGAGCCGTCGATACTGCAATTTCAAGTGTGAGTTTCGGCTCTTCGAGAAAGCGAGTTTGCACTTGTGGGTCCCTTATGCCGCATACGATGTGGTCACGCAGTAGGTCCTTCAGAAACGTGCCGAACTCGCAATGCTCCGAGAGCTTCTTGAGGGTGGCAGTGAAGTCACTGACCGACTCGCCCTCCTCACGAACGCGAGTATCGAACTTGAGGCGGCTCACCACTACCGATGGCTTCGGCGAAAAATGGTTGCTCAGCGTTTTCAAGCAGTCGTTGAGGGTAGTTTCAGTCTGCTTGTCGGGTGCAAGAAGGCTGCGCAGAATTGAGTAGGTGCGCGACCTGCAGCTGCTGAGGAACACTGCGCGTTGCTTGTCGTCCGGCTCGTCGTTCGCCGCGAAGAATTGCTGCATTCGTTCAAGGTATTCTTGCCAGGGACCACCGTCTGGGTCGAACGGTTCCAGTGAGCCGTACTTCGGCATGTTGCAGTTGGTAAAGTTTTTATCCTCGTCGCCAATGTTATAAGTTACGGAGTGTCTAGCGTTACGTCTAGACGTAACGATAGAAGCCATTAAAGTTACGACTGGACGTAAGAATAACGAGTGTGAAAGTTACGTCAAGCGGGACAATACAAATCCCGCCTGTTAAACCAGCTGGTTAAACCTACCCAACCGTTCAGCTCCAGTGGCGTAGCGGGCTAACGTGCCGTGCTCGGAGCAGAGAGGTCGGTGGTTCGAATCTCGACAAAGTTTTTTTTTAAACTTTTTTTTTCTGTTTTGAAGTACTGTTCTAATAGTATAGCATTAATGCTCCACGGGCGCCGCTAATATTTTTTTTTTCTTGAAGGAAATCGCCTTCGTGACAGCGGCGGGCGCCCCAACCTACGTCGCTGCCACTTTTTCGCTGTAATGACACGAGCCACTTGAGCAAACGCTGGCAAAATATTTGACTGGCCTTATAGTGAGCAGTAGCCTATAGTGACGGCAGGTAAGAAAAGGCGCTAGTACCTAAAACTGGCCTTATAGTGAGCAGTAGCCTATAGTGACGGCAGGTAAGGAAAGGCGGTAGTAAACTTGGCCTTATAGTGAGCAGTAGCCTATACTGACGGCAGCTAAGGAAAGGCGCTAGTAAAACTGGCCTTATAGTGAGCAGTAGCATATAGTGACGGCAGGTAAGGAAAGGCGCTAGTAAAACTGGGCCACGGCCGGACTGGAGGAGCGACACGCGCGCACAGTGCCGCTCCTCCAGTCCGGCCGTGACTGGGCTTACAGTGAGCAGTAGCCTATAGTGACGGCTGGTAAGGAAAGGCGCTAGTAAAACTGGCCTTATAGTGAGCAGTAGCCTATACTGACGGCAGGTAAGGAAAGGCGCTAGTAAAACTGGCCTTATAGTGAGCAGTAGCATATAGTGACGGCAGGTAAGGAAAGGCGCTAGTAAAACTGGCCTTACAGTGAGCAGTAGCCTATAGTGACGGCAGGTAAGGAAAGGCGCTAGTTAAACTGGCCTTACAGTGAGCAGTAGCCTATATAGTGACGGCAGGTAAGGGAAAGGCGCTAGTAACGTCGGGACGTAACGACAGCGGTGGCAACAGTTACGTCTGGACGTAACCCTAGTCACACCGTATAAGTTATCGGCGCATTGCCGGTGAGAAACGAAACGCACAGCTGTGTTTGCTGGCGGTGAACTGACTGAGGGCCCGCTTCTGCCCTACTGCTCTATTTCATATCACAGGCTAGGTGGCGCCACCAACTAGTCACACATGTAACAGCCGGGCTGGTATTAGAAGGTTGTGTGGTGAGCGCCTGAGAGTGGTTCACCTGCGAATGGAAACTCAGTTGAGTTAGAATTCTGCCAGCTTTGTGTAAAAGAGGAAAGCCATGCATTTAATCAGACGTTAACGAAACACAAAAATAAAGAAATCGATATGCCACAGTAAATGAATTCAGTTTCACTGCACTGGCAGAGACTTCTGCGAAAAGCACGACACAGCAGAGTTTTCAACGTTAGACTGTTCATATTTACATATGCGCGGTACATTGCGAGCTAAAGAGATGCACATGGTTTTGTTTTTCTCGCTAAAGGGGCCTTCTGGCTGCTAGTTTCAGTACACTCGCATCAAAGCACAGCTGTACGCTTGATGACTTGGTCTCGTGAATAATTATACGCCCTAGAGACAACTTTTCATCGCGATCGATCAGAGCTGTGGGCGAGTCAATCACGTCGAAATTTCAGTCTCGTTTGCACTCGACCGCAATCGAAAGTGCCCCGTACAATGGTGCTTTTACGTGCATTACTTCGTAAGCGCTGTTAAGCCAACAGCTTCAATCAGATTCGTAGAGCATCGCACTATCATCAAATTAAAGGGTAAACTCGTCTTTCGCGCTTACAGCTGGAGTATAACTTCAAGAAGCTAAAGATTATCTTACGTTTGCGTGCACAACGACGCAGTCGTCGTGACTTCTCAGCAAGGGTTCCTGGACAAGTAATTGTGAGCTTCCAAAGAAATTTCTTGGCTTCCCTATCGAAAAAAACAGCGTTTCCAGTGTCTCCCAGTGCGTTTCAGCGCGCTGGGTGACACTCGAAACGCTGTACAGTGTGTTCCAGTGTCTCCCAGCGCGCTGGCAGACACTGGGACGCACTGTACAGCGTGGCCAGTGTCGCCCAGTGCGCTGAAACGCACTGGGACACACTGTGCACTCTAAGCCGAAAAGGACCAAAAAGGGGGGTATGACATTGGTCCTTCAGGGGACTAACTGGGCTGCCACAGATTTTGAACCATTTTTGGACCAACTGCGGGAGTAACTACAGTGGTTCAACTGTTACCCCCTTGGCACTTACTCCACTAGGCTTAAATGTTGGTCCTCGTAGAATGCTCCAGGGGGACTAACAGTTGAACCGTCTGGACGAATCGAAAAAAAAAATGGCGCCCTCGCACTAGTCGGTATAGTTCATGGTTATTCCAACTTAATCAGCATTGGTGACCGTAGTTATTGGGACAAGCGCACTAACATATATATATATACACACACACAATGACATCTCAAAGTGAAACGCCGCAAACCCCGCTCGCCCGCGCTACACAGCCGAAAACCAGCCATCGGATATATATAGGCACAGTGTTTTGACCTCCCATGTAGTGCCGGTGGGAGACTTCTGTTCAGCGTAATAAAACAATAAACATTGACAGCTCAGTACGCCTAAACTTACGTGGGCTTATTCGTAGCACCGAAGCACAGCGATCTTTTAATCTGAATCCGCGTAATCTCGAACGCCCCTTCAGTCAGTGAATTCGAATTATCGGCTGGCACTCGATCGTGTCGGCAGAACCAGCGTTAGCAGTGCTGGTGCACAACTCCGCACACTCAAACATAGCAGCGGCGCTTATGCAGGAATGCCGGCGAAGCAGTGAGGCGCCCGTCGATGCCGCTGTCGGCTACTTGCCGATAACGTCACTAGGCTTACGAGGAGCACGGCTGTACTTACGACCCCCGGCGATCACAACATGCGTTTCCTGAGCAATTTTCGTCGTCGTTATTTTAGACACAAAGGAAAAATAGGTAGGTGTTCACTGTCCGCGGCGTATTACGGAGTTGTGTATATATATACATGTATACATGTATAATTACAACGACGAGACCGCTCGCAAGCACGGTTGTTTACTGTGCACACCGCCGGCCGCACGATGATTTGTATCGGCACTCGCCTTCATGTTAAATGTTTGACGATGATTGTCGCACGAAGAGAAAGACAGAGTTTGAACTGTACTTTATTCCAGAAGACATTATTTTTCGCGAAACAAATTCTGTGCGACGTTTCTTCCACCTGTGCCGCAACGCACTCACACCGGCCGCCGGCCCGGCCAGCCGGCTCGGGACCGATGACGTGCGAAGCCTACTTCATATATCGCTTCAAAGTTGTGGCCAGTGACTCGGCGGGAACACGACCGCTGACGAACAGCTTACTTTTCTTAGCGCTGTCGGTGTTCTTCGTAGTTCTTCCTAATTCGGCACATTGAAACGTATTATCCGCGGTGTCCGGGCTCGGAGGCTTGCACTTGTTTGGGCCCGGCAGTGCCGGCAGCTCGATAGGGAAGAAACGTGCCGGAACTCATCCGCTCGCTGTGTGCGCCGGCGCGAGTTGAACTTGCCTCTTATAAAAGCTTCGATTCGTTGAATAGTGCTTCGCTTTCACTCTGGCGTGCAACCGATATAATTCGTCTTCGTGCTAGCCGACAGGGCCGAGCAGTGCAGCGCGGCAGCAGGCGATCAGCGCGCAGTTACTCTCCCCGTTGGTCCCTTCATTGCCGGGCGTTTGCGCACGACACGCACTGTCACGCATTTACTCCCTGTTGGACGAACCGTTCATCCGTTGGACTAACGACTGCAGTTAGTCCAATTTTGCCGGATTTCGGCTTACACTCTTAGAAAAAAAGGTTGGCATATTCACTAACTAAGTACTACCACTTTACTTGTCACAGAATCCACTAACCAGCTAGTAAATGCAGCTAGTAAAAGTAACCCTAGTGAAAAGCACTACCTCGTTGGGCTCGTAACAAACACTAGCCCAAATACTAACAGGCTGGGTAAAAGCACTACGTCGTTGGGTAGTTAAAAGTACTACCTAGTTGGTTAAAGGCACTACGTCGTCGGGTAGTGGAAAGTACGACCGTGCTAGTTAAAAGTACTACCTATTTAGTCAAAGGCTTTACTTCGTCGGGTAGTGGGAAGTACGACCTCGCTAGTTAAATGTACTACCTCCTTGGGTAGTTATAAGTACTACCTAGTTAGTTAAAGGCACTACTTCATCGGGTAGTGGAAAGTACGACCTCGCTACTTAAATGTACTACCTCCTTGGGTAGTAAAAAGTACTACCTAGTTAGTTAAAGGCACTACTTCGTCGGGTAGTGGAAAGAACGACCTCGCTCGTTAAATATACTACCTCGACGGCTAGTTTAAATTGCTACCTCAGTAGTTTAATGCACTACTTCGTCGGGTAGTATCATGTATGAAATAGCTAGTTACAGGTACTGCCTCCTTGGGTAGTGAAAATAGCTACCTCTGTAGTTAAAAGCACTACCTCTTTTGGCAGTCAAAAGTACTTCCAAGCTAGCTGAAGGCACTACTTCCTTGGCGAATTCACTGCCTAACCAGTTAAAATCACTGCACTTTTGGGTAGTTAGAAGTACTCACTAGCTAGTAAACGTCACTAACCAAAGTACTGATCAGGTAGCGACAAGCATGCTCGTAAACATCACCACAAAACTATTCAACTATTCACATTCCGACAGAGGCACAAAGATAAAATGTGATGCTGCAGTGCAAACTCACGAAGTGCTTTTATGCAATGCAGTACATGAACAGAAGAGACAATCCAGAGAATACAGAAATTTTATTTACTTTTTTTCTGGTGATACCACACTTTCTTATTGCAGAAATCGCCCGCATGATCACCAAAGATGGAGCTTTCGATGCCGGTAGTTCACAAAAATGCTTCACCAGATCGAACGTGTTCTTATTTTGTTGATCGTACTTGATATTGAACACCCAATACATCTCTAAAAGTAACACGAAACCAGCGATGGAGTCTACCACTTCAAGCTCAAGTCCCTCGAACACCGCACAAAGAACCGTTGCGCCATCGATGTCCTTTGTGATAAGGGATGGGTCCTGTAATAAGATCACAAAGCGTTAGCACACAAAAAGCAAAATATTAAGCAATTAGTTATTTCTTACCGGCCCTTCCAAAAAGTGTGGCTTTTCTTTCACGAGAAATGCTAGAAGTTCCACCACACCGATGGCAAAGCGGTCTGCAAAGAAAGAAATGCACAATTGAACCTGATGCTCTGAGAACAAGCCATGGCAGAACAACCAGACAAATAACAGAAGGCTCATGAAAAGCAAGGAACTTGGAAGATGCTTGAGCTTTGCAAGTGGCAGTAGCATAAAAGGCCTTGTTCACGTCGCCTTCTCAGCTGCTAGCCTTGCTTCGCTTCTTGTTCTATGCTCATAAAATTGGCCGTTTCGAACTATCCTAGAATGCCTACAGCTGCTCACTATGCCATAATTATTCCTCTTACGAACTGGTGAAATACCCAATACGCGTCTGTAAGACAACATGCACACGAGCCAGCCGCAAGCTTTGTTGATGCTGTTGCCGGTAAGGATGATTAACTCTTTGACAGTATTTTTTTCGCGACATGCGTCCCAAAAATGTGTATTTTTTTAGTGCTGAATTAAATTCTTCAGGTGAATCTATTTAGGAAAAATATAAATTTTTTGGATGACCATAAAGTGACATAAAAATCATTTGAGTTGTTACATACACATGCCTTATTCGCAAATAACAGGGAAGCGAAATCCTAAAAAAAGTGCAAGAGGGTAACAAGCGGTCACCCTTAGAGAAATTGGACACCAGATAGCCATTACCTTTGAGGGCGTGAGAAGCAATAACCGCCCGAAGGACGAAACCAAAACCAGTTGTACCACCGCGCGCTTGGATGCGCAAGCGAAAGGTGGCGTGCCACTGTGGAAAGAAAATAAAAAGAACCATGGAGAGACGGGTGTCTGTTTACCTTCCGCGGCGACGAACTCTGAATGCGTCCGTGTTCTCAAAGCCCTCAAACCACCTGGCGCTGGTTTGAGAGCTTTAAAAACACTTCTTGATTTGATAGTTGATCCACTACACCATAATTATGCTGTAGTGGAGCACTGCGTACGTGTAATCGCGATGTGAAATATAATAAAATTCTGCAGACGACTCACCCTGGAGTACGGCAAAGGAATGAAGTTGTCTCGTGGAATTGCGCGCAGCCATTTTCTGCGCAGTTCGTCCTCTTGCGGAAGTCTAAAAGCACGCACCTTGCACGTCGAGTCGTAATTTCCACGGCACTGAGGGACGCAACACTTGTTCGACATGATGAAGTCAATGCACGACACACAATACAGCACTCACGACGTCGCAAAAACGGGACATTGCACTGAGGGGACCGACGTACCATCGTGTGACACCGAGAAGCAAACTGAGGTGCACGCTGTTTCACCGCACGATCTGTCCTCCGTCAATGAAAATAGAGCTCTTCTGACTGAACCATTTCCCCGTGGGAAGCTGATAATTCACTGAAATTTAACTTACGTATGATTAATGCAGCTTTGTTTGGGCTTTTGTGTTTCATTATTCAGACAAATGCAGGCAGTTTCTAAATGACTACTAGCGCACGTGTCTCAATTTGTATCCATCCGCGCCTAATCCAAAAGCGGGTGGCCGGGAAAGCCGGTTTTCCCAACACCACCTTCTTTTCCCCGCCGCCGCCGGTTGGTGACGTCAGTACTCGGAATGCGGAGAGCCCTTCGGCCTTGAAAGTCTAGGTGGTGTTGAGCAGACCCGAATACCCCCTCTCCCATCCTCTCTCGCATTCCTTTTCTTTCACTCCCCACACCCCACACCTCACTTAGTAGTCAACTAGTTAAAAACACCAAGTGAACTTTCTGGTTAGTGAAGGGAGCACTTTACGACCTTTACTAACTGCTGGCTAGTAAAAAGATTTCGCGAAGGTAGTAAAATACGCTCGAAACTAGTAAAGGCATGCTTTTACTAACCATTTACTAACTTTTTTTTCTAAGAGTGTAGAGTGTGCAGCGTCGCCCAGTGTCTTACAGCGCGCTGGGAGGCACTGGTCACGCTGTACAGTGTCTGCCCGCACACTGGGAACACCAGCGGCACAATGGAAAAAACTGGGCGCGCTAGATGGACTTTCTATAAGACTTTATATTGGATCGCGAGATGTCGAGCGTAAAATTTACCGAATATTTTCAAAATGTTCTGTCCTGTGTGCTACACATATATAGCTTTAGTTTCAGTTAGGCGACGGATGTGCTTGTAGGCTAAAGCAATCATCTGTCGAGCGCGCGTGTGCTCTCCTTGAAGTGTGCTCGAGTGTCGTCAATGTAGTTTATAAACCACATCGAAAGAACTAATAATTCGCAACACAATATGGCAGTAGTATTAGTCTGATTATCAAGATCAACCTGCTCTAGCAGTCAGTCGTTCCCGCTCGTACCGCAGAAAGCCGCACGTCACCGGCAGCAGTTAGCCGCTGCAACGCCCAATCTCGGCGATTTCAGCTTCTGATTTGTGTAATCGAAGGTGGAAATATGACCTCGCTTGGGTCAGTTATGATCGAAACTACATTTTAGCGGTTATTAGACTCTTTGTAATGGAATATATATCCAGGATCTTCGCAGCGACCGTGGCTCACGAAGTGCGGCCCTAAGCCTAATGCTCGTTACGGCTAGAGTGAACTACTGCAGATCTATAGTACGCGGAACGTAAACATGGGGACAAAAAATATGTTGAAACGGCTGACGAAAAGTACAGTGTCCAGTGAGCAGTTCAGATGCACGATGTTTGCTACGTAGGTATGACTAACCGCTTAGCGAGACAGTGCGATTGCCGCAATACATCTGCGATTACGCTCGTAAGTTTTGGTGCAAAACGTGCCAGGTAGACGTTCTGATCCAAGGCAGCCCATAACAAACAAACAAACAATCTCCTGTCAGGTTGGCGCGAGCACGAAGAGACGAAAATCTGCGTTTCTAAGCGAGAAAACATTACTATTGCAGTGGTCCCACTCTTGCGCCAAATGCGCCAAACTGCGCCGAACGAGATTTGCTGCGCCATCCTGATAAAAAAAGCACAACTTGGCGCCTAAATGCGCCAAAATGTGCGAATAAGTTGCCTCCGAGACGGCTCGGGCGGCCCGACCCAGGTGAAAATATTCTAACTGGAAACAACTGGGACCAGTTCAAGTGGTTTATGGTCAAATTCCCAGTGGGGACCAGTTGCCAGTGGGTTCCAACTGGGACCCGTTGGCAACTGGTCCCCGCTGGGAATTAGACCATAAACCACTTGAACTGGTCCCAGTTGGTACCCACTGGCAACTGGTCCCCACTGGGAATTTGACCATAAACCACTTGAACTGGTCCCAGTTGTTTCCAGTTGCTATTGGGACCAGTTGTCAGTGGACCCCTGCAGTGCATACAGCCGAAGAAGTTTGGCTCTGAAACTCGACTCCATTTATTAGAAACATTGCAGATTTTGCACGGGACGTGAATCGTCTTGATTGCTTCCTTGGAAAGGCGGCAGATGCTTGCACAGTTCGTAGATCTTGTGCGTACGTGACCATCTGAAAGCAATATTTACACTGTTAGCGAAACTGTAATGACTACTTTACACATGCAATATCCTACCAAAATTAAACTTCATCAACATCTTAGTGAGAAAATCGTGCAGTGTGCCATGTAAAGCCGATATTGCCCTTAACCAAAACAAAAGTACTAGGTGCAATTACGGATAGCTCCTGAAAGCAGAAACTGTGGCTCTTAATGCGTCTCTTAATTTAATACAGCACTCGATCGATGAATATACCATTGCGAGTTATTTTTTTATGAAGGATTTATAAGTCAAGTCCTGCTCAATTGTGCCTTTCAATATGCGATTGTAGTTTTCTACAAATCCCTCTACCATATACAGCCTACAACGTGTTTGTGAATAAATAAGAACACCTTTAATGTATATACATACATTGGTAAAATGCAATTATTCCGTGCAATAAACAGAAATCGTGGCACAATTCTCATCTCCTAGTGAATTCTCATAAAATTCACATTACAAATTACACTATGTGTAGAAATCGTGCCCTATCTATTCCAATTTTTATACAGTCGAGTTTATCTCAGCAGCAAAAACAAAAAGAAAAGCATTAGCCAGTAAAGCCGAAGTTCATACACAAACAGGTTTGGGGATATTTATTTGCCGAGCAAATACGTGCCCTGTTCTTGCACTTCGGACAGAGCTACAATTAAGTGTGCACAAGTATACTTCCCAGTTATTTAGCATGCTGTTCAACACAAGTATTGCGCGACACTCGTTTTTTTATGACGCTCCATAACAAATGGCAGAAAATTTGCAGCACCAACACATCACAGAGTCGTGTCTAAAACATTGTTTACAAGGCAACGTTCCATCATCTCCACGCTCAAAACACTCTGTGTTGCACTATAGTATATCTACATATTCTCTCACTCGAAGCAGAAGAGATTATTTACCTTCAAACGGCTGCATCGCAGTCAAGGCAGGCAGAGCAGCATTCCGAACACAATGGGTCCATATATCCGTCTTGTCACAGGCAAAAACACTCGTCCGACGATCGCCTGAGGTCATAAAGTCTTCCAGAGATGAAACTGTCGAACACTAATCAACAATATTTAAATTACGCACGCCTTGACTACACGTTCCTCATCAAGAACATCACAACTGCACAGCACTTCCGTAGCTCGGTAGCTAGCCCTCGCCACATGTGCTGTACGAAACTGCTCGTTGCTGTGTTTCGAATTTTTCTGCCTGTGCTATCCAGCTTCTTTCTTTCTCGTCAAATATTGCGAAATCTGCGCTAAATAATTCATTTAAGTACGTTTTATATTTATGTCTAATTATAGTTCACTGTTTCATTCACCATTTGAGCGTAAGATTAGATACGCAACTACAGTGGCTGCTGTCGGCCGTCCCGGTAGAGAGAAGGAGGGAGTAGTAGAGGTTTGTGGTATTCGGCAGTCTCGGCCGTGGTAGCTACCGGCTCGTCACTGCGCTATTTTTCTTTGTTGTACAGAAGTAATTACCCTGTGCTGAACACAAGGCTGTCAAGCAGGCATGCTCCCGGCGAGATAACGGCAACATTAACACCCCGACGTCAATCGGGACCGCTTCGCCTGCGCGTATTGTCACCGCGATGGACGTAAAAAGATTAAAACAAGCATACGCTTGAGTGCAATGTGTTTGCGTATTTGCGCAACGCAATATTCCATTATATTTTTATTTTTTTCGAGTCAGTGAGGTTATAAAACGCGCAGGGGATGACGAGAATATAAGAAAAGATAACTGATTCGCAAACCATGAGACGCTCATTTTCTCATCTTCCTATCTGTTTAATGTCGGCCCACTCCCTTACTATATATTATAGGCTAGCGATCCGGTACCCTTCTGTGGGTAAGACAGAAAAAACTTTTCGATAAAGCCCATTTGTTCGAGTGCAACAATGCTACGTCATATATACATCCGAGTTCATTTTTTTTTCTTCTTTAAGAGTTAAGAATAGTACAACCAGAATAACATGTCGCACTTCCAGTTAGAACGTAACTGGGACCACTTGCTTCCAATTTAACTGGTTATGGTTTCCAACGGGGACCAGCTGCTTCCAGTTCAACTGGTCAAGGTCCCCGCTGGCGGCCAGTTGAGCTGTAACTGGGACCAGCTGCTAACTGGAACCACTTGCAACTGGGACCGACTGTTCCCAGTTGGTTCCCAACTGAAACCAGTTGGCCTGCAACTGGGACCAGTTGATTCCAGTTGATGCCAATTGAAACCAGTTGGATTCCCAGTTACACATTTTCACCTGGGGATCTCCGAGGTCATGGCCGAAATTAGTTACAGCGCGTAATGCGTGCGGCAGTAGTGGGCTGCAAACGGGCGTGACGTGTTTGACGAAGCGGCTTAATAAATTGTGATCGCCGTAATCGAAATTTGAATTTGCTTCTCGAGACGTTTTCAAACCGCGTGGCCCATGTACCTGCTTTCCGTAGTGTGCTGGCGGTCCGTCGTGCGCATCCATGAAGGAGAGAAGAGCTAAGGAAGGAGCGCGCGTAGCGTCCACAAGCCAGCCTCCTCCGAAATATCTCCACGCGCGCAGCAGCTACGGGATCGCTTTAATATAAAACTTCTGTCGCCATCTAGTGGCTAAGTACTGCACGAAGGCGCTTGCTATTGCGCTCTTTATTCTTGTAGCACCGTGAGTTGTGGCGGCCAACGACTCATTAAGGCTGGCCTGGCTCAGAACAACATCAGCGACATTGAGTCTGGTGAGGTCCTACTCGCTGAAGCCAATTCTATACCTCGCGACAACATTCTGTGGCAGCACAGCCAAAGCTACGAAGCCGAATCACGCACTTTTTTACTACGCTTCTGCATGTAGTCCGCGAACGCCAACTTTCATATACTACGTAGCATAAAAGAAAACATAAAAACAAAAGATGTAGTTATTATTTTCAAGATCATTCGCATTGTTATCAAGAAAGCCTATTCCGTGCGGGAGTTTCGTTTTTTTTGCTGTTTCTAGTTTTCTGGTTTCTTTCACCTTTTTTGTGCCCCGGTGAACAACGATGGCGTCGTTCGGTTGCGGCAAGTTGGCATCGTGGCTTGTGAGCGAGGATGAGTGCGTGTTCGCTGGTGATCTGTATTCATCGAGCAGAAAGAAAAGAAGACAGCTGTGCGTCGTCAAATGTTTGGTTCCCCGCATATGCAATCACGGAGAAAGAAGTTGTGTGCGAGTGATACCGTCAGCGCAAGTAGGTCTCTCATCGCGATAGCCACCTTGAAAGTAACTCTGGCGACCTGTCAGTCTTCAGCAAGACGAGCTGCTTGAAAGCAAAATTGCGATTGGAAACTGTACGTAAAAACAATGACCCTTTTCATAAATTGCGTTCCATACGTGGTTGGCATTTTGGTTGCTTGATAATGCTGATACAATCACGCTAATGCTGATACAATCACGATACAGTCACGCTAAAGATTGCGTTCTGTAACACCGTACCCGTCGGCGTTTACGGCGGGAGCGGTTCTTGGCGCTTTGCGATGACAGCGATTTTCGAGGATAAAATCACCAGTGCAATGCTGCGCCTTGGCAACAGGCGCGTTTTATGCGGCTAACTGCCAAAACAGCGTTCTTGACCGAGTAAGGAATGCGTTTCACTCGCTTGGATTTACCACGGCCGTGGATTTACGAACGTGAGACGCCCGCCTGTCACCGGTCGTGGCCAAGATATCTGCGACCAATCGATGCTTTCGCGTCCACAAACAAACAAACAAACAAACAAACAAAAAAAATGCCCCCCACCTCCCCGATGGGAATCGTGAGGAAATGCGAATGCATTTCGCGCGCGCTTCACTCCATTTATGTATGGTGGTTGTGGTTCGAAAAAGGAAAAGGCGCCTAATTTCTGCAGCCCGGTTGCACGGCGCAGCGCCTGTTTTTTGCTTTCTTTTTTTTTGTTTTTTTTATTTTTGTTATTTTTTATTTACTTTATTTTTAATTTTTTTTATTATTTTTTTATTTTTTTTATTTTATTTTTTTTATTTATTTTTTTTTCATTTTTTTATATATACGTGCGAGCGAGCGGACGGGATAGTGGGGCGCAGGGAGGAGAGAGAGCGAACGGCGAGAGAAGGATCGGCGAAGCACTGCACCTACCCTCTCCTACACACTCTCCACACACGCGGGAGCTCCGCCGAGCTCCCGGGATGCGAGCGCCCTCACGCACCAGAGCGCGCTCCTCCTCTCCACTCACTCTCCGCTACTCCGCCCGCACCACCTGCTCCGGTTGCTAGGGGCGAGGATAAGCGGGCGCGCCCGCAGCTGTTGCTATGGGAGAGGGAGTGAGAGTGGAGAGATAACTGCTGCCGGCGCGCGGACGCCGCCGCGGACAACGCCGGATGCCTGACATAGCCCGACTAAGAAATGCATTCGCATTTAAAACGTGAGCGTCTCCAGAAAGTTCTTGTGTCTCCAAAAGAAGGAAAACGACGATAGCGACCCTGTATTCACCGAAATTTATGACATGGTTTCTTGCCATTGCGTTGAATTTCCGATCACACAGTTCCTGCTCGGCCGTGACCTCCCCCCCCCCCCCCCTTTGTTTTTCCAAAAATAAATATGACCGCTTCAATAAAGCTGCTTTCTGTGTTCCTTAGTAATAAAGAATATTTTATTGCTTTGCAGAAAAAAGCCAAATGCAAGCATTACTGTACCGTGCTCACTTTCACCGCGGGCTTGAACCGCTGGCAGGTTAGCGTTATGCTGGAATTCGCAGAACACAGCAATGATTTCATGTATTTTTCCTTCACTGCTGCATTCATTAGTATCTCAAGGCTTGTCATAGCTTTCGACTAAAGCTACATATAACCTATCTTTTAATACACTATTTCAAAAATAACATCATAAACCTTGGATGTTCGTGCGAAAACGTACATGTTGGATGCGCTTGCGAAAGCGAAATCGCCCGCAAACGGACTACTTGGCGTAGTAACACATGTGCAGAAGCTCCTCCCACGTAACTTTGGCTGTGCTGCCACAGAAAGTTGTCGCGAGGTATAGCTTATCTGAACACATGGCGAAGCTAGCAACCGTGAACTTAAAAATTCAAGAGATGTGAGAGGCCATGGTCTCAGGAGCTCCTCAACTGTATTGTTTGAAATAAAAGTGCAGGCTATTTGTGACCAGGTTGGTTGTTCTCATTTCAACTAAAAATATACAAATGTAGTTATCACCTTTCGTATTTAGAGGTATAACAGTATTGTTTTAGAGCATGCCAGTATTATTTGGAATGATGTTTGCCCATCTAAATGTTCGAAATCTCTTAAAGTCGTTAGCAGTTTGCGCGCAGTTGCTCCAAAGTGCTCCGAAATTCATATTTAGGTGCTCCAAAACTGCTCTAAAACTAAAATGTTCCTGCTCCAAATCTCAGTTCGTGAGTGGCACCACTGCTATTGGATACCGGAATTAGCTATAAGATTAAGAAAAAAATAAGTCGAAGCTTGTCCTTCGAGTGTGGCGTAGTGGGTAGCGTGTCAGGCTTAGAATAAGTAGTTCGTCGAGGTAGCAGGTTCGAATCCTACGCGCTCGTTTTTTTTTATTTTTTTTTCTTTTTTGTCCCAGTGCTCGTGTTCCAGCCTTAATTACGATGTGGGCATAACCAAAATTTTTAAAAACAATTTAAAAGCCCGATTTTGGCCCATAAGGCGTGTCCCAGTGTGCAGCGCGCCAGCGTCCAGTGTGCCCCGTGCCAGTGTCCCAGCATGGCCTCCGAGATTAGCTGGCGGCGCGCCGCAGCCGGCTAATCTCGGAGGCCACGGTCCCATTATCCAGCGCCACACTGGTCCCATAATCAGGTATGGCGCTGGGACAGTGCCACTGGGTTTTCCGATAGGGTTTCAGTTGTTCGGGCGTTACAAAACCTGTAGTATGCACCAAATAGTCCTTTATGTCTGAAGGTTCGACCTTAGGGACGACTTCGATGTCAAATGCGGCTTCCTTGCTCGTCAGAATGAGTGAGTCAACGCCACCGCATAGAGCCACTTCGTCCATGTATCACTGTTTAGCATCGGCGTCCAATTTCTCAGCGTACACGCTCAAGCGAGCCGAGCGCGCATCGCCCATGGCTGCAGCAGCTTCGCAGATGGTAAATCTGATACTTCAAGAGCCACACAAAATTAAAACAAGAGCAAAGTGCCGGCAATAGCTTGTAGGCAGCGGACGGGAAATGGCGTAATGAATGCACCTGTCGGAACCGCCGGCCTTCAATATGGGCGGTTACGCGGTTGCCAGCACAGCTGGCACACTTTTCGCTACCACGCCCGCCATCCTGACGTCACGTGAATACAACCTATTGAAGGCCATCACCGTTGAGGTAAAACTCCCAATACGTTAAACCTCGTTAAAGGGGCCCTGCGACACAAATTTAGCGTGCCGTTTTCATCGCTTCTTCTCGAACTGTGGAATGCACCGATATCGTTGCGCGAGTGGCAACGCCAAAAGCAATGCTGTTATAATTTTATTTCTGCGGAGAAACCACACTGTTTTCGGACTGGAGCGACAGACAGCGGCTATTTTTGTGATCGGAAGTGACGCTTGACCACGTGAGAGTGACGACATAGGCCGTTCGTTTTGATTGGTTCGATGCGACAAGTCGCGCGTAATATTCATACGGTCCCAGATAGACCACACTATTGTGCGCTAAAAATGATAAAAGCTCTCTCTATACTTCCTCAGATATAAAAGGATTTCTGTTTCTAAATACGAAAATTTCAAAACAATTGCAAGACGACGCTAGGGGCGCTGTACAACGGCCACCACCACGGCCAGACTAGACTCCCTCCTAGGAGGGAGTCCAGTCCTGCCGTGCCACCACGAGGCGAGTCGTCCGGTACGTCTCTGTAAGAGGCGCGCGGTGATTGGAAGCGGCCTTTGACGTCAGTGGGAGAGTGAAATGCGAAAGGGAACGTTTTTTCTCGTCGTCTGCTGGGGTTTTGAAGTTTGACGGCTTATAACTTCCGTTACCGTGTACCGATTTCGATAATTCTTTTTGCGTTCATCTAAGTATTCGGCACTACACGAATTCTAGCGCTGCAGAATGCAGACGAAAAAGCGTCGCAGGGCCCCTTTAAACCGTAGTTGGCCGAAGCTCGGAAAAAGTACGTACTAAACGGTAGTACTGCTTAACCGAAATAGCGTCAGGTCACCCATTTACCTGTAAAAAAAGAAACCTTCAGGGAGTGCTATGAAAAGCAAAAAACGTGCAGTATTTATTAAAGGTACTGTCTACCGCTCGGAAAATTTTTCCTGATTGTGGAGAAGATGAGAAGATCGTTCATCACATCGGCGGCAACGAGAATGCTTTTGTGCCATAAAAAAGGAATTATAATTTTAATTTGACGTTCAAGTCGACAAAGAATGACCGCTAGCGTCACCAAACAGCGATGTGGTTCAATCTACTGGCAGGACAAGAAATCCTCGCAGGAAGACTCACTTTGCTTAAAAACAAACATGTATAACTTGAAGATGTATTTTACGCACTTGAGGCAACATTAGGTTCTGCCAGAGAGTAATTTTTGCTTATTTTCTCAGGCGTTCAAAGAGGCGCACGGTGGCGCTGCCGGCGGCGCGTTCGCCTGCCTGCATGCCTACGACGGAGAAACACGAGCACTGCGTCTGGCGCCGCTCATAAGAACAACAACAACAAAAAAAAAAAAATGTCTTCAGCGAATAGCGGCGACTGACTTCAGGGAATTTTCGAACCATGCCCGTGAGTCTAACGTAATCTAGTAATCCATCGTTCACTGACTCGCGCAAGCACACAGGGACAAGAAGAGACTTACAAGGACAGGCGCGAGTCTGTCCTTGTAAGTCTCTTCTTGTCCCTGTGTGCTTGCGCGAGTCAGTGAACGATGAATTTGTTCCAACTAGGCCGTATTGCAGTAATCTAGTAACGTTGCGCGTGTACTCATGCGTAAAGTGCACGCCAGTTTTCACCGAGGTTCTACATTGAAGATTTTGCCATCACGTTCCGCTTCACCAAGGCGTTCATGCTGGCTTTCATATCGCATATCCAACACAGAACCCCTAAACGTAACTGAAAGACAGCAGGGACCTTCTGCTCTTTTGTGAAGCACGTCTCACGTTCGTTTTAGTAGCACGTTTGGCATGAGTGGAACCACTACAGTTCGTTTCACAACACCGGCGTACCAGTGTTGCTGGAACAGACCAATTTTTCCGCTCGACTGCGGTGGTTTTTCAGGCTGACTAAACAAAGCTGGAGAAACCATGGAAATGATACTTATTTGACAATTTGCGTGCTTTAAACGTCCACTACGGTATTTGTTTTATTATTAAACAAAAAGTGTTGAAGCCTGCCAAAACTGCGCGCGGTTTCAGTTTTCGACTTTCACCGGCACTACAATCGTCATCGCCTCCACCAACCAGTGTTGTGGGCATTCATCACACCAATGGAAGAAGACCGAACGCAGATCGCAAAATTCTGTTTTAAAAATTTCTACACACTTTCGAGAGAAACTGTTGCAAGATTGGATACCTCACATGGTACGCTTTTCATTGCGATTCAAAAATTAAAAGTGATGAAAGACGGTAGACAGTCCCTTTAACTTCGCGTGACAAAGTCTGTTACTTTCATTTGACGATGCGGCAGCCTAGCCGCAACGACAGCGGCCTCAAACTCACTTATGCTGCGAGCCAGCTGTTCCGCCAGCCCCCCTCTTCTCAGCAAACACCCGCATGACGCTGACGCAATGCGCAGCTTCTGCCACTGTCGGACCTGAATCGCCCGTGCTGTCGTTTTCCGTGTCATCCTCATCACTGTCGTTTGGCGACACTTCGACAACAGAGGCAACGATGGCTTCATCGGACATGTCCGGAGAAGTCTGAACATCGCTGTCTGCGTCTCTGAAGTCGGGGAAGGAAATGCCTTCCGTAACGCCCTGCCGTTCCAGCACTTCAGCAAGCAGAGTTTCACAAGCTTGGTCTACGATGTCCGGAGTCTGGTCGATGGTGTCACTGGCGTCATCTGTGTCACCCACGCACACGTTGAAGCCAGCGCGCTTGAAACAATTTTGCACTGTCGTTGCTTCAACCTGCCACCACGAGTATTCGAGGAGGTGAATCGCGCCCAGCAGGTCGATCGAAAACATTTTGCCACATTCAATGGCAAGAAGAAATCTGCGCAGCAGATTCTTCTTGTAGAGCTGTTTTACAGCTCGAATGACGCCTTGCTCCAAGGGCTGGGCAATCGCTGTAGTGTTGGGTGGCAGGAACGCCAACTTGACAGCCGTCAGGTTATCCAGGGCGGCGTGCGCCGAAGCGTCGTCTAAGATAATCACAACTTTTCTGTTCTTGGCCGCAAAACGATGATCGATGAGGCGCACGTACTCCTCACAGTTTTGCTGTCATCCATGCTTTGGTATTGCTGTCATCCATGCTTTGGTATTGCTGCGATAGACGACTCCCGATGGCAATCGGGCGCCTTTGAAGCATCTTGGCTTGGCTGACTTGGCTGGAATGGGAAAGCTTTCCTTCAGAAACAGGGCGTCTGTATCGGCTGATGTTTGGCACCGATACTAAGTGACATTTTTCTGGCCCACCATAACAGGAATCTAGCACGTGTCTTGTCGGAGCACAGGGTTGTCAAAGTAGTCAGATACGTGGACGATTACCTTGTCCTGTTCGAGCCAGAAACACACGCATCGATAGATGAGCTCAAAAATGTTTTTTCTGCTGGCCTTAGCCCACTCACTGTAACGGTTGAAGAGCCGTCCGATAAAGTACTGCGGTTTTTGGACATTGAGCTTCAATTCACGGAACAGCACACGTGCTGGGAATATAAACCCAGAGCTAATAAGCCCCTGTTGCCATACCAATCCGCTCACTCGTTAAAAGAAGCATTGTCAATCTGTGTTTTGGAAACGCGTTGAAGAAATCCTGCCGCCATAAGATTCATAAAAGTCTTATGAATGAGTCAAAGGTTATCGGCAGCAGGCTATCCAGAGTCGGTACAGATATCTGTTGTCGAGGGTTTGCTCAAGAGATGCCGCTTAGACAAAAGCGGCATCTCTTGAGCAACACTGGAACATTCCATTCTGTAGAACCAATTTTGGGCGACAAATGTTGCGTTTTACTGTTCCTTTGTTATTAAATAAATTACTTCAGGCAAAAATAATCATTGAAAAATGCAGTGCACATGACATTAGGGAAGTGCTTTCATCGTGAAAATTGCGAAAATGGTGGTTCAGACATTAGTTTTTATTTATTTATTTATTTACTTATTTATTTACGTATTTATTTATGTACTTATTTATGTATTTATTTATTTATTTACAATTTCTGTGCATATCAATGTTGTCTGATATATAGTATGTTTTGTATTACCTCATATTTTGCATTGTACTTGGAATTTGTGCAGTAGGAAAGTGCTTACGTATATTAGTTTCTGTGCATAGCATTACTCCACGTGCATCTTTCCACTTCTACTGCGCCAAGCATTTCATGGTCTGTGTTCATTGCCTATGTTCATGGCCAGTGTTCCATGGTCTATGTTCACCTATGTCCTCGTTGCTTGCCATGTATAGGGAGGCTCGGTTTCTCCTCAAGTGACAAACGTCACTTTTCTTCCGAGCCTGCCCTCATCCTTGAGATGAAATAAAAATTGAATTGAATTGAATTGAAAAAGTCCTCAGGACCCGGCCATCTAGCAGGCGAGAAGTAGGAGCAAAGTGGCAGTAGTGCCTTATCTGCACACTACCTCTCATAATCTCAAGAAAATGGCTAGTCGTGTGGACGTTAAAGTAGTAGGGTACGCATTTGGGCTGGTTGGCTCATGATTTCCAGTAGAAAACAGCGCTAAAAGACGGGACGAAGATAGGACACAAACAACGGCGTTGACTAATAACCAAATGTGTTTTTATTCTACCAGTCCGCATATATATGCTCCACCACAATCGCAAGAACAACAGAAAGAAATCGATGATTAGCCTGCGCAGATGCAACAAAAATACTCAATTGGACAGAAATGTTATCTCCTTCGGAAGGAGGGAAATCGACGGTAGGCTAACACATGCCTCGCCGCCGTTATAAATGTGATAAGCTTCAGAGATGAGGCGCGCGCGTTCATCATAGTACTTTGACAGAAAAATTGAATCTTTAAAAGATGGCTCACAACCGCAATCATTTCAAGGAAGAGACAGTTGACTATCTCTAGCTTGTTTTCGGACCTTGTTCGCGTGCTCGCGCATGCGGTCATTAGCGCACCGGCCCGTTTGACCAACATAGTAACGCCCGCAAGAAAGTGGAATCTTATACACCACAGCATCGCAACATTCAACAAACTTTTGCCGGTGCTTCTTACACCTTTCCGTCTTGGTCTCTCGATTTGCTTGCTGACACAAGCTACCAAGTTTATTTCTAGCAGAAAACAACAACCTGACGCCTGCCCTGCTGACCACTTTCTTAAGATTATGTGCCACCTTGTGCACTATAGGGGTTACTTAGTAACAAACAGATCCGCGCGTGCGAAACTGTCCCGTCTTTGGGTCACACCACGCGCTAGCGGAGCGTTCGTCACTCGCTACCAGCACTACAGTTAGAGCTGGACCCCTAACCCGTGGTTCGTGCTGAGTCACGATCACGGCGGGTTTCAGGCCAGTGGTAACAGAGACGAGTTCTTTGCCTGACACTGTTTATTAGCGTCAAGCGCCACCAACACACAACAATATATAAATAAAGACGAAGCGGCGGATGAGTTCCGCACGACAACGCAAAAAGGCACCGAAAGGTGAAGCACGCGAGAGGGAGAGCGATAAAGCTCGGACTCGCCGCTCGTGGCTTGGAACTCCGGCCCTGGGGCAGTAGGTCACCCACAAAGAGCCGGACGGTTCGCAGGGGGGTGATGACGGCTGGGTGGCTCCCGACTCGATCGAGCTGTGTCAGTCACGGCTCCCCAAGTCGAAAGACAACGAGCCCCCCGAAGAAAGCGACGCGCGTTCCTCGGGTCTGGAGAGGAGTCTCCCCAGAAAAGGGCAAGGAGGGAAACGGGGCATCTCGGCTTCGGCCAGGCAGCAGGGCACGAAGGGCTACGGGAGCGGCACAGTGCCCCCTCTCCCGCAACCGCTCTCGCCGTTGCGCGCGCAAACGCAGCGTGAAGCCGAGGTGCGGCCGCGGTGAAGACAATGGGTTGCGCGTGCAACCCCACATCCCCCCCCTCCTTAATTGAACCCTTTAGCCAAAAAGAGGCCCGCCATCACCTGGGGCTTAAGAGGGGGCTAGCGACTCCTCCAGGAACACGGCGAAGGCCGTGTCGATGAGGGAGCAGCACGAAGACGCAGATCACCGTTATACAGCTTTCCTTGACAGCACTGTGGAAGCTACAGAACCAAAGCGCATGTCTGCTTCCGCGCCAAAAAAATAGTACTGAATTTTGTTGATAATTTTCTCATTTGCCTTGCTGAAATAAATACTGCTTTATTAATTATGAGATTTAGACAGTTGCGGGAAGTTGCAGGCAAAATACAGTTATCGTTCACCTTGCAAGAATGCTTTCCTTTTCTCAGACAGCGCCACCTTTTCAGCCCACCCGTTTTCCAAGGAAACATGGCGTCCGTGACGTCATTGTGCGGCTGTTTAGTTCTCCAAGAAAAATATACTCGTAATAGGACACTGAAATGTACACTGAACAATCGAAATGTTTCTCCCATTCATAATTTAAGTATGTGTTTTTCTAAACGCGTTAACGATGCGAGCGAGCAAAACCGAAATCATCCGCAAGCTGCCGAACTACTTGCGGAGCAACACGAATGTGTGGAAGCCCCGCCTCCGTAGCCTTCGCTCCAATGTCAAGATAAGTTGTCGCCGAGTATAGCATTTATCGCAGACTATGCTAACACGTTCGGTCGGAGTCACCACACCAAAACACACAGTACCCAATGTACACAAAATATATGAGGTGAGAAGAAGGACGCACGCTCACCAGGCGATCCGGAAGAAGGTGTCGCACCGCCGAGAAGTGCGGAGTGGGCGGCTCCGTGCCTGCTTGGAACGTCCAGGTAGCGACCGAGCGCGTTTGATGCTTCGCGCCCGGTGCTGGGCATGGACCGGGGACGACAGGTTGGGACGGGCCCGGGGCGTACGGATGGCGAGGTACTGCCTCCGAACCGGCCTGGTCGCTGGCGTTGGGCATCTCGAGGGCAGCAGGAGTCGGGCGGGCGTGGCGCGGCCGCTTGTGTCGTGTGCCAGGGTTCCGGCGTGTGACAGGCCCGCGCTTCTTCATCACGGCTTGGGCAGCACTTTGGGCAGACATGGTGTTAGGAAGCGACCAAGAACGAAAGGGATGCATGGTCTTGCTCTCCCGGCCCTGGTCGCTCCTCCCGCTCTTTGTTCTCTCTTTCTGTTCTTTAAGCGTTCGTTCGAAGTCGAAATTCTCCCGACGCCTGCGGCTAGCCAGCTGCGACCCTCTTTTGCGCAGTGGAATACAATGCGCATACTGCGGGTGCTCTCTGCAGTTCGGTCGCCGGGTCCGCAACTCTGCGTCGGGCTGTGCGGGCTTCGGCAAATTCTTCTCCGCCACCGCAATTCGGGACCGGAAGCTGTTTTGCTGTTTTGTATTTCGCCTTGACTCGGGCCGCTGCTGTCGCCTTTGGTGTCACCGCCACCCGCTGTAACATGCCTGCGTTGACGGCTTGCCGAAGTGCCGGGCCTTGGGGCAGCTTGCCGCGAAAACGGTCGTTTCGGCTTGGCTATTACAGTACAGTTGCCGATGGGTGATCTGCGACTCGAATAATGGATTAGCCCCCCTCTTATCCTCCGAAAGAGCAAGCGCGTGCTCGCTCTCGAAGGTTGCATGCTAGATATCAGGGGAGCGTTCCGTCCGATATCACGCACAATAAAGCCCCTACGAATCGGACAGAGTTAGTTCTGCCGAGATCGCAAGTTGTAACGTCGCACTGAGCTCGTACGTCGAGCCGTGCCTCCGGATGCCACTGCCTGCGGGCGCGGGGGGAGCGTTCCCCTCGGACCACTCGTTCCCTCTGTCATAGTAGGGTTTGAGGTCACAGACATGCACCGGTCCGCTGATCGGTCTTAGCGTTAAAGGGGTGGTGCCATCAAATTTTGAGGCTATAGCAAGCCTGTTGTGGGTTTCCTCTGTATGCAAGGACACTCCACACGAAGGGTCGGGCACAGCAAACCTTTAGAATATAATTTAATTCACTTCCAAAGTGTACCTAAATGCTCATTCTCCCGATCGATGCCCATCGCTAGCGCATCAAAACTGACGTAGCTCTATGGGAAGGACAGCGAAAGTTGTAGTGACGTCACACCATATCTGTAGTGACGTGAGTGCCCTTGGGACCTCCGTTACCTCCAGAACGTACGTACCGGCAAAGCATCCGTTGCTACATCACTTGCCGAGTTTCGATCGCTTCCTGGCTAAGTGCTGCGCATCTTCGCGCGAGCCTTGTATGGTCACGTGACCAAGCCTACTACACTTCTACGTCACTGCCCAACTTGGTGCCCAGAAACCGAAACCGAAAGTTGTCCGCATAAATAAGGCGATATTAAATTATTTAGCGAGAATACGTGAATCTTTGTGCGTGTATCATGCTTCCTAGAGCTATAAGAAACGCTTGCAGCGAAGAACGCGCAAGCCACAAATTTGGTGGCACCACCCCTTTAAGTCCGTCAGCCTGTACACGAGAGGAGAGACAGTCTCTCCTACTCGGTACGGTCATATCCACTTCGGTGCCAGAGAAGCTGAAAATTTCTTACTGGCATCGCTTATGACATGATTACGCTTCAACACCAGGTCGCCCACTTTGTACTGAACGTCCCGATGAGAGCGGTCATACTGCGCTTTCTGCTCCCCACGAGCAGTGCTCAGGTTCCGTCGCGCTTTGGACAAAGCCTCCGTCACCTTCGCGCGCAGCCCAGCTGCATAATCGGCGCGTGCCGACGAAACAGCCAGTTCTGTGCTGCGTTCCTGTAGAGTATGTTCTACACGATTCAGCAGCTCTCTCCCAAAATTGAGAGTGGCGGGGGTAAAGCCAGTCGAGCGGTTCACGGTCGTCCTCAGAGCAAATCCTATTCCAGGGATACAATTGTCCCAATCCTTGTGCGTCTCCGCGAAAGCAACAAGCATGTGCTTGATGTTGCGGTTTACACGTTCGGTTGGATTTGCCTGGGCGTGGTACGTAGTTGTCCTCTTGTGCTTAATGCCGAGGGCTACACAAGAGTCAACGAAAATTTTGGCGGTGAAATAGGACGCATTGTCCGTAATCAACTGCTTTGGATAGCCGAATCTCGTGAACACTTCGATGAGCTTTTCAAAGATGATGCGTGCCGTCAGCCTTCGTAGGGGAAACAGTTCCACCCACTTAGTGAAGTGATCTGTGACGACGAGCAGGAATTGGTTTCCTCTCGGTGTTCGTGGGTAAGGTCCCATGACGTCACAAGCCACAATTTGCCATGGTGTTTGGCTCTGAATCGGCTGCATGAGCCCGGGCGGTCGTCCACCACGCGGCTTCACGCGTTGGCACACATTGCATGAGCGGGCGTAGCGCATTACATCCCGTTTCATGCCTGGCCAGGTAGCAAAGCGGCACACCTTAAGGTAAGTCTTAGGGCCACTTGCATGCCCAGCGATGCACGTATCGTGAAAGTAGCGTAAAAGTGCTCCTCTCAGCGTGCGTGGAATCACTGCTTTGAAGAACTCGTGTGTATCCTTCTCCGCAGGGATGTATCTCAGCAAAGTGCCATCAGAGTCGAGCAGGTAGGAATCCAACGCGCTCACAGCATTACCAGCTGTTTCGGAGCGCCGCGCATTAACAGCAATACCAGCTGCATCAACATGCGCCGCGGCCGCGCCGCCGGGCTCCCGGAGCCCCTCAAACACTTTTTTGCAAAATGGATCCTCCCGCTGTGCCTCTAATAGCTCCTTCCTGCTGAAAACGTTCGCCACTGAACTGACGAAGTCCAAGTGGTTAACGCTCTCCTCAGTTGAAGGTGGTTTGTCCGCCTTCCTTTGAGGACTCTCGCCGTCGAACAGGGTAGCAGTGCTCTTAGGCTGAGTTTCATGAGTGTCAGAATGGGTATTAATGTTACCCCTCCTGACAACATCGAGCGTCGCAACAGTTACGTCGCTCTCGGGCACGACTTCGGGCGAGGTGAGTTGAGCAGTAATGTTACTCTTCTCACAGTCAACGGGCGCGCGCGAAAGTGCGTCCGCCACAACGTTGCTCTTGCCTTTCCTGTAGCGAACGGTGAAGTCGTATCGCTGCAGGAAAAGTGCCCATCGTGCGAGCCGGCCGCTCGGCTCCCCTAGGCGTCTAAGCCAAGTTAGTGCCATGTGATCAGTCTCGATAACAAATTGAACTCCATCAATATAGTAATCGAACTTTTTGAGGGCAAAAATGATTGCCAAACATTCCTTTTCCGTCACGGAATAGTTTTTCTCTGAGGGAGTCAAGGAGCGGCTAGCAAAAGCTACCGGCCGCAAACAACCTTCGTGCTGTTGGAGCAAAACCGCCCCTAAGCCAAGGTCGCTGGCGTCCGTTTGGATCACGAACTCTTTGCTCAGATCCGCTAGCCTTAATTCAGTGGTTTCCGCGAGCGCTTTAACGAGGTTGCGAAGTGCCGCCTCTTGCTCGGGACCCCATCTCCACCGCTCACCTTTCCTCAACAGCAGTATCAAGGGGGGCTTGCAGTGCAGCGCAGTCTGGGATAAACTGACGATAAAAGTTCACCAGCCCCAGAAAGCGTCTCAGACCGCCTATGTCTGCCGGTGACGGGTAGTTCAATAAAGCCTGAACCTTGTCATCGCACGGCAGAAGGCGTCCGTTATCCAAAGTGAAACCCAGTAGCGTTACTCGGGTCTCGGCAATCTGGGTCTTGGCCGGGTTTAGTGTTATTCCCGCCGACCTCAGACGCTCCAGCACGTCCCTGAGATGGCCTAAGTGCTCATCAAAGGTTCGTGAGTATACCACGACATCGTCTAGGTAAGCAAGAGCGTAGTGCCACCTTGCATCACCTAAGACACGGTCCATCAGGCGCTGGTAAGTCGCAGGCGCACCGACAAGACCGAAAGGCATACGGGTAAACTGAAAGAGGCCCCTGTGACAAGTGAAGGCAGTCTTCTCTCGGTCACGGGGATCTACCTCCACCTGAAAGTATCCTCTGCTAGCATCGAGCGTGGTGAAGTCCTTCGCTCCGCCAACGTTAGACACGATCGAGGGAATGCTAGGAAGCGGATATGCATCCTTGCGTGTTACCTCGTTCAGGCGACGGTAGTCAACACAAAGGCGGGTCGTCCCATCCTTTTTCGGTACTAGCACCACGGGAAAACCCCACGGGCTTTCTGACCTTTCAACAACGCCTGTATCGAGCAGTTCGTCCAGGGCGCTATCGAGTGCTTTCCTCTTTGCCAGACTCACTGGCCGAGGATTGCACTTCCAAGGTAAAGCATCGCCTGTCTCAATTTTGTGCCTAACTAGCGCAGTGCAGCCAGGCTGTTCTGTGAATATGGCGTCATATTCATTCAGAAGCGACGAGAGGCGAGCTTTTTCTTCCACCGTCAAACTGCTTGAGCTATTGAGCAGCGGGTGGTCCCTTTCACCCCGCTCTGCGGTGCACAGTGCCTCCGCAGCGGGGGATGGGGGTCGCGCGCGAGGGGAGCTGTTCCCTCCGGCGCGTTCTTTCTCCGCGGGCCGTTTCGTCGACCCGACGGAAACCTTTTCGAGTGACTTTTTCGGGCAATTGTTGGGACAGTCTGCGCGCGAAGCATCATCGAACGTAATTGTCTCTGACGCTTTTCAAAAAGCGTCAGAGACAAATTGTCTCTGACGCTTTTTGAAAAGCGTCAGAGACAAGAAAGCGAAAGGTTTCAGGGTGCCACATGCTCGCTCCCTATATCCTCCGTTGCAGACGTCAATAACAATGCCCGTCTTGGCGAGGAAGTCTCTACCAAGAATGATAGGCACCGACAGGCCGGGGAGGTAAGCCAGGCGTTGTCGCCTGACCCGTTTCTCCCACCGCACCACTAGCCTAGCAGCAGCGCTTGCTTGCGCCGAGCCGCTGGCGAGCCGGAAAGTCACATTACTCTCTCTCAGCCGGATATTGTTCCGACACAGATGATCGTACACTTCGTCACCAAAGAGTGAAGCGCTTGCTCCCGTGTCTAACAGCGCAAAAAACCTGCGCCGGGCGACTGTTAGCTCAATAAGTGGCACTGGCGTGTCGTGGGACGGTCCGAAACGACAAGCCAGCGGGGGCTAGGAGTTCATGTGTCTCACTGAGCACCGCTTTGTTTGCCGCCTGCCATGCAGCGTTGCTCACCGGCGGCCCCGCTCGTTTCCCGAAAGCGCGTGCTCTCGGCTTGCGGGTTGCCTACAATCTCGGGCGAAATGCCCCGGCTGGTTGCAACGATAGCAGAGGGTGGTCGGCCGCGTTCGGGCTTGGCGTGTTGTGCCTCGCGCCGTTTGGCCACCGTTCCTCTCTATCGGATGCTTCCTACCGGGGCGCACTCCGCTGTGGCATCCTCGGATCGGTATGTCCGCTCCGATTCTGCGTACCTCGACCATCGGCAGCGCGTGCTGCTCGCATGGCGTGCGTGTAAGGGTCAAGAGCCCGGTCAGATATCTCCCAACCGCTACTCGAGTGCCCGTCACTGAAGGCAACTACGCCATTTCCCTGTGGACGGATGCGAACGTTGTCTCCGTTCCACGCGCATCGCGGCTCAAGTGCCTGCGACGCTGGGGGGTGGTGGCCGGTACGCACGTGAGGCGAGTATGTCCGCCTGTATGCGTTTTGCCTCCGAGGCCAGCTCGTCCAAATCCCTGAACTTGCCACCTCTCAAATATGCTGCGAAAGTGGGGTGCGCTTGTCGCGTGACTCGCTCCACCTTCTCGCAATTTAGAGCAGAGGGGTCAGCAATACGATAGAGCTCGTCCATCGCCCTCACCTACTCGAGCAACGATTCGTCCGGATGCTGAGTACGCCGCTCTAACTCGCGCTGCATGCGACGCTGGTAATCAGCGGGTAGGAATTCGTCGCGAAACCTCGCTCGGAATTCAGACAGCGTGCTTGACCGATGGCCCGTAAGTCGGAACCACCGGGCAGCCTGCTCAGTCAGTGACACTGGAACGACGCGCTCCAGCATCTCGCCATCGGACAACCCCGTTGCCTGCTGGTAAGTCAGCATGCGATCGAGATATTCGTTGGCACTGACTGTGTCATGGTACCCGCTGTAGGTGGGTAAGTCCACCTTTACACTTGGTCTAGCAGCAGTGTTGGGTCTCAGCAGAGTGTTCTGCACGACACCCGTCAAAGTCTCAATCAGGCGCAAGGCATCCCTTAAAACCTGTGGAGACTCGCTCTGGCCAGTAAGGTCTGGCACAGGAGCTGACTGCGTTGAGCCGGTATGCCGCTGTGGCTCCCTGCTCTCCGCACACTCGGGCAAAGGGCTCGGCGTAATGTGCCTCGCGCCTTCGACCGGGCAATCTAACGGAGGGAGGGCCTCATGTGTAGCGCCACCCTCGTCGAAGCTACTCAGATCCCCTTGGCTAATGTTCGCCGTAGGGTCCGACTGTGCGGTAGCAGTTACCGCCGCTTCGAACAGTTGCCTGTTGGCAGCCACCCGTGACAGCGTGAACAAAGGCTGTAAGTCAGCCCTGTCTGCTGTCATGGTTGTTCGTGTGCTGTCAGTCACACACACAAACTACTCGTCCTGTTAAACAATGTGCTTGATTGGGCTGGTTGGTGCTGCATGGTAGACGAAGAATGAAAACAGCGCTAAACACGGGACGAGAAGAGGACACATACACGGCGCTGAACTAACAACCAATGTTTTATTGCAAAATAGGTGCAATATATAGGACACAGGTGACTGCGCAGAACCAAGAACATGAGCCATAGTGCACATACATGTGATAAGGCCAACCGGTGAACATAACCAGGAACCTATCATAATCAAGAACCAGTCATATCAGTGGACCCCAGATATCTAATTTCACAGGCATGAAGCGAAATTGAGGGTACGCTGACACAGGAAACATCGTGCTGATCGATGTGAAAGGCTTCGCTAATCTCGCGTACGCGCTGCTCGTTATAGCGCCCCATGACCACACACTTATCAAGAATCGGCTGACAACCACAATTTCTACAGTGATCAGCCAGGTGGCTGGGGACAGAGCCTTTCAGAGAGTAAGCGTGCTCCCTCAACCGATCATTAATGCATCGGCCTGTTTGGCCGATGTAACAGCGCCCACAAGTGAACAGTATCTTATATACGACCGCTGATACACAATCAACATAGCGCGTAGCATGTTTCTTAGTGCATGCTTGTTTCTTAGGTCCATCACTGTTAACCCTACGGCACAGCCCGGCCAGCTTGCCGCGTGCGCAGAAAACAACTCTAACACCTATTTTGCCTGCAACTTTCTTAAGCCTGTGTGAAACCTCATGTACGTATGGAATAACGGCCGTGCTAGAGTGAGGCGTGTTACGTTGGCTATCGCTTTGTCGGTTATTGGGCACCCTTAGCGACTTTAGGAGAGTCTCGGCAATGGACGTTAGCAAGGGCATAGGGAAGCCTGCTTGTTGAAGACGGTGCACTTGGTGCATAAAACTGCTATCGACCTCGTGGTAACAGGAGCGAGTCAAAGCTGCCTTTAGGCAGGATTGAGCAATGCTTCGCTTGACCAATTTGGAATGTGCGGACGTGAAAGGAAGGAGGCTTTTCTTTGACCGTGGCTCGTACCGCCAACAGACATGGTCAGACAGAAAAAGTATCTCAAGGTCTAGGAATCGTAGCTTGTCGTCAGACGTAAATTCAGTTGTTAATTCCAGTCGCTCCATTTCATGCCGAAATACGTCAAAAATTTCACCAGTGGTTCGTCGAGGGTTATTTTGATCAATTTGGTAAACAACTAAAAAATCGTCAACGTAGCGGAACACCTTAACTGTGCTTGTCTGGAGAAGCTTAGCCATGTTCACCGGTTGGCCTTATCACATGTATGTGCACTATGGCTTATGTTCTTGGTTCTGCGCAGTCACCTGTGTCCTATATATTGCACCTATTTTGCAATAAAACATTGGTTGTTAGTTCAGCGCCGTGTATGTGTCCTCTTCTCGTCCCGTGTTTAGCGCTGTTTTCATTCTTCGTCTACCATGCAGCACCAACCAGCCCAATCAAGCACATTGTTAAAGTTTATTTCTAGTTCATCGGGCTCTTCCCTGTCCTTTCCTGGCTTCCTACAGTCACCTGTTTTTTGTGTCAGCCTCATCGCCACTGCGTCTTGTAGGGCTAGACTGCTCACGTTTTCTTTGAAGAATGCCTACTTGCCTCCGGAAGTCCTACGCCTCTTTGGAGGGCTTGCACCGTCCGCTGGACATGCGAACAGGCTTTGCCGTATCCTTCGCTCCGAAGCTTGGCGACAGGTCCGCTTCTACACTGAATGCCTTCACGTCGCTCACATTGGGCTGGCGCCAAAAGGATCCGGAGAGAAGTTTTTTCGTCAGGATCTTCGCTTAGCCCATCAATCCACTGAGTTCTTATGGCGCCAGCTTTTACCTTGGCTGCCGAAAAAGGGACACCAACGAACCTTGCCAGGACAAGAGGTCGTCGTCCTCGGAAACGTTGCTGTTCCTGCCGGGGTGAAAAAGGTGTTGCAAAATGGACCAAAATTCTGTGAGCATCCAAACTTGGACAAGGTCGAGTTGCTTGGCCTCGTTAGAAGCACCGTCGGCCGAGCAAAAGATGACGAAGTTGGTCGACTCGTCCAGGAAGGTGTCGAGTGCCTTCCGCAAGCCGTTCTGATAGCTAGACAACGGTCTAATGCCATCGTCGCCAGCCTACGAAGAGCTGATGTCAAACTTCTCCAATCTGACAAGGAAGGAGGGTTCGTGCTGATGCCGAAGCAAGTCTACGACAACAAGGCTGAGGAAGCCATCCAAAAGAACTTCAAGGAGCTCCCTGCCGTCAAAGGAGCAAGAGTGAGGACGCAAGCGGTCAAACTGTGCGACGATGTGGGACTACCTGCTTTGGCAAAGTCTGTGAAAACGGCAAAGGGCCTGAACCTTTCTGTGTTCTTTTCAGTGAAGACACACAAGGAAGGAAATCCCTTCAGAGCCATTGTCTCCGAGCGCGGTACATGGCAACGCCCTGTTGCATCATATCTTCAGAGGTCTCTGGCAGTCCTACCCATCGATGACCCGTGTCGAATCAAGAGCCCAGTCATCGTCAGTGATTACCTCCGGACTGAGTGCCCAAAACGAGTAAGCGCCTTCTCAGTTGATGTCAAGGACTTATTTTATTCCTTGCCTCATGACCTCGTGTGCGATGAAGTTAGCCAGTGCATTGAGCGTTATGGGTGCACAAAATTTCAGAATGCGTGCGGAATTCATGTCGACAGGTTTTTGGAACTACTGCGCTTTTACCTACAATCGACCTTTATACTTCATAAGGACACCTTTTACACCCAGCGTGAAGGAGTGTGCATTGGCTCATGCTTAGCTCCTGTTCTTAGCGACCTTTTACTCGCACGATATGACAGAAGTCTCATGGCTAAGCTTCTCCAGACAAGCACAGTTAAGGTGTTCCGCTACGTTGACGATTTTTTAGTTGTTTACCAAATTGATCAAAATAACCCTCGACGAACCACTGGTGAAATTTTTGACGTATTTCGGCATGAAATGGAGCGACTGGAATTAACAACTGAATTTACGTCTGACGACAAGCTACGATTCCTAGACCTTGAGATACTTTTTCTGTCTGACCATGTCTGTTGGCGGTACGAGCCACGGTCAAAGAAAAGCCTCCTTCCTTTCACGTCCGCACATTCCAAATTGGTCAAGCGAAGCATTGCTCAATCCTGCCTAAAGGCAGCTTTGACTCGCTCCTGTTACCACGAGGTCGATAGCAGTTTTATGCACCAAGTGCACCGTCTTCAACAAGCAGGCTTCCCTATGCCCTTGCTAACGTCCATTGCCGAGACTCTCCTAAAGTCGCTAAGGGTGCCCAATAACCGACAAAGCGATAGCCAACGTAACACGCCTCACTCTAGCACGGCCGTTATTCCATACGTACATGAGGTTTCACACAGGCTTAAGAAAGTTGCAGGCAAAATAGGTGTTAGAGTTGTTTTCTGCGCACGCGGCAAGCTGGCCGGGCTGTGCCGTAGGGTTAACAGTGATGGACCTAAGAAACAAGCATGCACTAAGAAACATGCTACGCGCTATGTTGATTGTGTATCAGCGGTCGTATATAAGATACTGTTCACTTGTGGGCGCTGTTACATCGGCCAAACAGGCCGATGCATTAATGATCGGTTGAGGGAGCACGCTTACTCTCTGAAAGGCTCTGTCCCCAGCCACCTGGCTGATCACTGTAGAAATTGTGGTTGTCAGCCGATTCTTGATAAGTGTGTGGTCATGGGGCGCTATAACGAGCAGCGCGTACGCGAGATTAGCGAAGCCTTTCACATCGATCAGCACGATGTTTCCTGTGTCAGCGTACCCTCAATTTCGCTTCATGCCTGTGAAATTAGATATCTGGGGTCCACTGATATGACTGGTTCTTGATTATGATAGGTTCCTGGTTATGTTCACCGGTTGGCCTTATCACATGTATGTGCACTATGGCTCATGTTCTTGGTTCTGCGCAGTCACCTGTGTCCTATATATTGTACCTATTTTGCAATAAAACATTGGTTGTTAGTTCAGCGCCGTGTATGTGTCCTCTTCTCGTCCCGTGTTTAGCGCTGTTTTCATTCTTCGTCCTGTTAAACCACTGGCCCCACGTTGGGCGCCAAATATAGGGGTTACTTAGTAACAAAACAGATCCGCGCGTGCGAAACTGTCCCGTCTTTGGGTCACACCACGCGCTAGCGGAGCGTTCGTCACTCGCTACCAGTACTACGCAGCAGCCCTAACAGTTAGAGCTGGACCCCCTAACCCGTGGTTCGTGCTGAGTCACGATCACGGCGGGTTTCAGGCCAGTGGTAGCAGAGACGAGTTCTTTGCCTGACACTGTTTATTAGCGTCAACAATATATAGCGGCGGATGAGTTCCGCACGACAACGCAAAAAGGCACCGAAAGGTGAAGCACACGAGAGGGAGAGCGATAAAGCTCGGACTCACCGCTCGTGGCTTGGAACTCCGGCCCTGGGGCAGTAGGTCACCCACAAAGAGCCGGACGGTTCGCAGGGGGTGATGACGGCTGGGTGGCTCCCGACTCGATCGAGCTGTGTCAGTCACGGCTCCCCAAGTCGAAAGACAACGAGCCCCCCGAAGAAAGCGACGCGTGTTCCTCGGGTCTGGAGAGGAGCCTCCCCAGAAAAGGGCAAGGAGGGAAACGGGGCATCTCGGCTTCGGCCAGGCAGCAGGGCGCGAAGGGCTACGGGAGCGGCACAGTGCCCCCTCTTCCGCAACCGCTCTCGCTGTTGCGCGCGTAAACGCAGCGTGAAGCCGAGGTGCCGCCGCGGTGAAGACAATGGGTTGCGCGTGCAACCCCACAGCACATAAGGTATGACCGCTACTGATTGCTGCGGGTGTGTCGCCGATTGAACAGCTATTGAGCCCTTGTTCTTAAAGCCAGATACGAGGCCTTCTGCGATGCTGGTCAGAAGCGTTTCTGGGAAACCTGCAAGCTTCAGACGTGCTACTTGACAAGAAAAACTCGCTTCAACCTGGTGGTCACAGGACCTGTCAAGCGGCGCCTTCATGCACGCCCTTGTAATGCCGCGCTTCACAATCTTCGAGTGCGCAGAAGAAAAAGGGAGAAGGTTCTTTTGTGACCTAGGCGCATACCCCCAACAGTCATGGTTGTTTGAGAAGGAGAGTTCCAAGTCCAAGAAGCGAAGCCTATTGTCTGAGGGATGCTCAGTGGTCAATTCAAGTGGACTTAATTCCGTGAGGAATACGTCGAAAATTCCAGCAGCAGGCTGCACGTCACGAGAGTTAGTGCTATAAAAAATTAAAAAGTCGTCCACGTATCGCATCACCTTTACCGTGCTAGTCTGTCTGAGCTTGCTGTCGAGATTACGGTCATAGCTGGCTAGTAAAATATCGCTGAGAACAGGGGCGATGCATGAGCCTATGCAGACTCCTTTCCGCTGAATAAAAAGCTTATCGTCCAAACTGATGAAGGTGGATTGCATATAAAACTTTAAAAAACTCTAAAAACTTGTCGACAGTGATTCCACATGCGTTATGAAACTTAACAACACCGTATCGGTCAATGCAATTACTAACTTCGGCACACACATCATTCCGAGGCAACGAGTAATATAAGTCCTTGATATCGACTGAAAAAGCACTCACACCCACTGGACAGTCATCTCGAAGATAGGCAGAAACAGTACCTGGGGTCCTTATGAGGTAGGCATCGTCGATGTCAAGGAGGCACAAAAACCTTTGCAGGAACGCACCAACTTCTCGCTGCCAGGTTCCGCGTTCAGAAACGATGGCCCGGAACGGGCAGTTCCTTATGAGTCTTGGCGCTGAAAAACGCTGAAAGCCTGGTTCCTTTGCAGGCCCCCGCAGGGGCGTCTGCTACGGCGGGCGTTTGGTGTGTAGCGACACCAGGGACCCGAGCTACCCGCAAGGGTACTTGAGTAATCAAGGTGATAGTGTTTGGCGCCACCACGGACCCTTAGCCCCCCACACCGACGCTGTCATCCGTACCGTGGCCACAGGTTGTAAGGTGGAGGGTTAGAAACCGCGAACGGTGGCGGTCGGAGTCTTGGTCAAGCCCCGGCCGACGGGCTCCCACCTGGATATCAAGCTGGAAGCTCCGGGACCTTGCTGAGAATATGAGGGTGAACCTCAGTCGACATATCCGGAACCCTCCGTATCAACATATCGCATGGCATCAAATCACTCCAAGAAAAACGATCGGCCTCCGAAACGAAGCCGCACCGAAGTTCTACGAAAAGACAAGTTTTTTGAATCATTCCCAAAGTTTCTAGTTGTTCACGCAACTGACGACAAAGAACACATAACATCGAAATCAGTCTTCAAAATTGCGAAGTCCCTCGAAAGCGCAGTCGGCAAAGACTACAAAGTGAAGAACCTAACATCAGGAGATCTCTTGATTGAAGTAAAGACGAAAGAACAAAGTGAAGCTCTGCAGAAATGCAACGAAATCGCCGAACAAAGAGTCAGTGTCACTCCACACCGCAGCCTCAATAGTGTGCAGGGAGTGATCTCTGAAAAACAGCTCATGAACGAAACAGACACAGACATCCTGGAAAACCTGCGAAGCCAAGGAGTCAGCGCTGTCCGACGGATCACTATCCGTAGAGCCAATGAAGAGGTAAAGACCAGGCACATAGTGATCACGTTCGACCGCAACGATCTCCCAGAGAGAGTAAATGTGGCGTACATAAGTTGTCCTGTGAGAGCATATGTCCCCAATCCACGAAGATGTTTCAAATGTCAGCGGTACGGACATGGCTCGCAGTCCTGCCGAGGAACGACAACTTGTGCAAAATGCGGAGAAAAGAACCACCCGTCAGAGGAATGCAACACACAAATCATGAAATGCCCCAACTGCAGTGGACCTCACCCTGCATATTCAAGATCCTGCGACACTTTTAAAAAAGAAAAGGAAATCATACAGCTCAAAGTCAAAGAAAGCCTTACATACCCTGAAGCACGCCGAAAACACGCGACGTTTTCAGGCTCGCGCTATGCCGACGCAGCTCGCCGGGGGGCGGAGCGGCGTCTGGTATCCACAGGCGGCCAGTACAGCTTCGCTGATCTGGCATTGCCTTCTGCCCCCCGTGAGGCGCGATCAGGCGCTCGAAAGGCCGATGCTCTAGAAGCAAGGGCCACTTCACTAACGACGACAGCGCAAGCAGTTTCTGTTGCAGAACCTGCTGCGACACCCTCGATCCATACGGTACCCTTACCTACGGAAAGGGACCTTCAAAGAACGCGGTGCCTTCAGGCAAACAGCTTGAACGAGCACCCTCAGTGTCCAAGCTTTCTGATGAGGCAATGGACACAACGCCTATCCCGTCGGGGACACCTACCCCGAAACATCCTGCTTTGCCTCCTGGCCGAGGCAAAGTAGGTCGCCAGCCAATCGCTGCCCCTGGAAAGGGGACATGACTAGATATGTCTTCTAGCTCCACTCTTGGAGCCACAAGAGATGAAAACAGACATTTTATATCACCTGGGCTACATTCCATTTTTTTCACAAAACAGTGACGATACTAACCCATAAAAAACAAAATGGCACTTATTGTTCAGTGGAACTGCCGTGGACTATTACGAAATCTAGGTGATATAAAAGACATCTTAAACCGCTTCTCTCCCTTAGCCTTATGTGTCCAAGAGACAAACTTGGGCCTTAAAAACGCAAACTTTCTTAGACAGTACAAAGTTTGCCGCCGAGACCGTGACACCACCGGTCGTCTAGCAGGCGGTGTCGCAATTATCATGCATCACAACACTACATCACAAGAGATCCCGTTACAAACAAACTTGGAGGCAGTTGCGGTTAGTGCTGTGTCATTCAGAACCGTAACCATTTGCTCCATATACCTCCCCCCCTCATACACAGGTATCAGTTAGAGACCTGGAGAAACTCGTGGATCAGCTCCCAAAACCTTTTTTTATTGGTCGGTGACTTTAATGCACACAGTCCCTTTTGGGGAAGCACGACAACAGACACCAGAGGGCAAATTATAGAAGACTTCATCCTGACTAACGACATTTGCATCCTTAACACCAATGCTTCAACATACTGCACACCAAGCACAGGAAAAATGAGCTGTCTTGACTTAGCCCTATGCTCTCCAGATCTTTATGTCCACCTAAACTGGGAAGTGCATGAACCCATACGGAAGCGATCATCTACCAGGCCTTATATGTCTGACCCAACCAACTTCCGCACCCACCAAACCGCAGCGGTGGAAACTACACCGAGCGAACTGGACCCTCTATACCAGCTATGCTTCTCTAGAAAAAGAATACGACGAGTGTCTGAGCGTAGATGAAATAAACGAAAGATTTACTATCAGTCTTTTTGAAGCGGCATCCCGGTCAATACCACGGACATCAGGACTAGTACGAAAACGACGGAAACCCTGGTGGACAGAAGAATGCCGTGCAGCGAAAAAGAAACAAAACAAAGCTTGGGGCACCTTCAGGAGATATCCGACGTACGAAAATCTGGTAAACTTCAAACAAGCGCGATCTCAGGCACGCTACATCCGTAAACAGGCAGAAGAAGTCTCTTGGCAAAAATACGTATCAACTATAAATAGCTCGTCTCCTAGTAAAAAAGTATGGGAAGGTGTCCGGAAAATGAACGGCGATTACACAGCCTACACCATCCCTTTGCTGACTCCTCCTGGAGTTCAAACCACGATCCAAGAACAGGCAGACATTTTAGGAGAACATTTCGCCCTGGTATCAAGCTCATCAAACTACAATCGCACTTTCCTAGCCTACAAAACAAAAATAGAAAAACAGAACCTCCCAACCACAGGCGGTACAACAGAAGAATATAACAGCGCATTTACCATCGACGAATTACAGAATGCACTTCGCAGGCGAAAGCAAACTGCCCCAGGACTTGACAACATCCACTATGCTATGATCCAACGCTTATCTGAAAGCGCAACCTACGCGTTACTAAACTTTTTTAACAAGGTGTGGGCTACAGGCAAAATCCCCCCACGCATGGAAGAAAGCTGTTGTAATCCCTTTCTTAAAAACAGGGAAACCACATACTTTGGCCAATAGCTACCGCCCTATAGCTCTAACAAGCTGCCTAGCGAAGTCATTTGAGAGCATAGTAAATGTCAGACTCATGTACTACCTCGAACATCGTAGTCTGCTAGATATTAACCAGTGTGGTTTTAGACAGACGCGATCAACATTAGACCACCTTGTCCGGCTAGAAAACACAGTACGAGATGCATTTATACATAAGCAACAATGCCTAGCAGTTTTTTTCGACTTAGATAAAGCTTATGACACTACCTGGAGGTTTGGCATCCTGCGTGACAGCCGATATGGGGATAAGAGGCAGAATGCTAAAGTGCTTATCTGACTTTCTCAAAAATCGCACTTTTCAAGTCCGCATTGGCACTACCCTGTCCCACTCTTTCACTCAAGAGAATGGGGTACCACAGGGCTGTATTTTAAGCACAACCTTTTTTATAGTCAAAATGAATTCCGTAGCAAAAGTAATACCCCGTTCCGTCGAACATTCCATCTATGTAGATGACCTACAAATTGCCTACCGCTCTTGCAACACAAGCACATGCGAAAGGCAGATCCAGCTGACCATTAACAAACTGTCTAAATGGGCCGATACAAATGGCTTCAGGTTTTCAAACGAGAAAACGACAACCGTATTATTTTCGCGTAAAAGAGGACTCCAACCTGACCCTAATCTACAATTAAACAAACATAATCTGCCCATAAAAAAAGAACAAAAGTTCTTAGGCCAAAGTTTTTGATAAAACACTAAGTTTCATACCTCACATAAATGCACTGAAAGCAAAAGCAAACAAAGCTCTAAACATACTAAAGATCCTATCTAGAAAAAGCTGGTGCTCGGATAGGGCATGCGTACTTCACTTATACCGATCATTGGTACGCAGCATCCTCGACTACAGTTGTGTCGTATATGGATCAGCGAGGCCATCATACCTTCGACGATTAGATCCCATACATAATCATGCCCTACGACTAGCCACTGGAGCATACAGAACCTCTCCAGTTGAAAGTCTGTATGTAGAAACTAACGAACCATCCCTAGACGACAGACGGTGTTTACTTTTAGGAACATATGCACTAAAAATTTGCTCATTACCTTCACATCCTTGTTTAAACATTGTTACACAATGCAAGGCAAGAACCCTCTATACTAACAAACCCTGTGCTGTGAAGCCGCTTTGTCTCCGAATAGAAGAACTATGCCGAAAACTGAACTTTCCACAAGAACATTTATGTGTCTCGAAAAAAACCGCATGCTATACCACCGTGGAAGATACTGCCCGCCATCTGTGACTTTACGCTAACGAAATTCAAGAAGAACGAAACGCCGAAGGAACACTTGATCCAAGAGTTCTACACTATGCAAGAAAGATACCGGGGCTTCACAGAATTTTACATCGACGGATCTAAAACACACGAACACGTCGGCTGTGGAGTTATTGGAGTGGACTGGGAAAAGAGCATACACTTGCCGAATCACGCTTCGATCTTCACTTCTGAACTCTTCGCGATATACACAGCGGTAACAAAAGCAATAGAGGACGACAGCCACCAAACAGTTTTATACAGTGATTCTTTAAGCGCACTTCAATCACTTGCATCAAAAAAATGTCAGCTCTCCATTGTAGGAGATATACTGCGAATTATTGCAGAGGCAAGCGAAACCGGGAAAGTTATAAAATTTTGCTGGATTCCGAGCCATGTCGGTATAAAGGCAAACGAAAGGGCAGACAAGAGCGCACATATGGCAATAAAATTACCGATCGAAGACCTTGAAGTACCATCTACAGACTGTATAGCAGCATTCCGACGAGCACTCAACCAACAGTGGCAATTAAGATGGGATACAAATGTAAACAACAAACTGCATGTTATTAAACCAATACTTGGGGAATGGCAATCTTGTAGACACCAGGAACGCTTTATAGAAGTGGTTCTTTGCCGACTACGAATTGGGCATACACACCTGACCCACAGTTATCTTTTACGTAAAAAACAGCGGCCCACTTGTCACAGATGCGGAGAAACCTTGACAGTGAACCATCTACTTATCTCTTGTAGAAAACTCGAGCGAAAACGAAAACAGTTCTTTCAACACCTGTATCATCGAAAAACACCATTTCAGCCTGCCTTCTTTATAGGAGAGAACCCTGAAATAGAACCGAAAAACCTCACGAGATTCCTAAGGGCTGTAGAAGCACTACATCAACTCTGAAACCTCTTGGTCAAAATTCTTACCTTTTCATATAACTATCTAAGCAATATGTAAACACCTTGTGTTTGGCGCAATATAGCCATAGACGCTTTTGCGCCACAAAACCCGACACAACCAACCAACCTTTGCAGGCCTTCACGGATGATGCCAATTTCGCAAGTCCTGCTTTTTCGCAGAGCTGAAGAGCCCTTGTTTTCACTTTCGTAAGGACCACTCCTTTCACTTCGTTGAAGTTGCCGTTAATGGCCGCGTCTGCTTTTTCCTTGTACAGACCACAAGGCACCACGACGAATCCTCCTTCCTTATCAGACAGGAGCAGCTTCAAGCCGGCATCCCGAAGGACAGCAACCGCTGAGCGGAGCTTGACCGTGTTGCCTTTTTTACCCACTGAGGCAGGCAGTCAACTCCTTCCCTGATGCACCGGTCAACTTCATCTGTCCTTGCTTTACCAGCAGCTGTTCTGACGAGGCTGAGTAGTTCCGTCCTGTCCAAATCGGGGTGCTCACAGAATTTAGGCCCCGAGCTTTAGAAGGTCAGCGACGTTCTTCGGAACTGAGGCATCTCCGAGTATCTTGACGTTTTTACCTTGCTCCGGATACTGATGTTTGCTCCTTGGCAGTCGAACGACCAAGTTGCCCCAAAGGAAGTCGGCAGTCTGAGACGCCAGTCGAAGGTCTTGCAGAAACCTCTTCTGTGCACTGGGTAAAGGCATTTCATTGTAGTTCACAATCTGCAAGCAGTCCGTGAAGAAGCGAGCCTGTCGACAAGCCTCTGACCGCAAGATGCGGCACATTCTTTTGACGTGGCCTTCTGAAGGCATCAGAGCCCCAAACAGCTGGGCCACTTCCGGCGGCTGGTAGGAATGCTTGAGCGAGTAGGTGTAGAGACGAGCTCTACAAGTTGCAGTGGCGAGCAGATTTATACAAACGACTGAAGAACGCAAACACGAGAAAGGCGTGAACGAAGAAAAAGAGCCCGATGTATTAGAAATGAATTGCAATAGGGTACGCATTTGGGCTGGTTGGTTCATGATTTCCAGCAGAAAACAGCGCTAAAAGACGGGACGAAGAAAGGACACAAACCACGGCGCTGACTAACAACCAAATGTGTTTTTATTCTACCAGTCCGCATATATATGCTCCACCAAAATCGCAAGAACAACAGAAAGAAATCGATGATCAGCCTGCGCAGAGGCAACAAAAATACTCAATTGGACAGAAATGTTATCTCCTTCGGAAGGAGGGAAATCGACGGTAGGCTAACACATGCCTCGCCGCCGTTATAAATGTGATAAGCTTCAGAGATGAGGCGCGCGCGTTCATCATAGTACTTTGACAGAAAAATTGAATCTTTAAAAGATGGCTCACAACCGCAATCATTACACTGAAGAGACAGTTGACTATCCCTAGCTTGTTTTCGGACCTTGTTCGTGTGCTCGCGCATGCGGTCATTAGCGCACCGGCCCGTTTGACCAACATAGTAACGCCCGCAAGAAAGTGGAATCTTATACACCACAGCATCGCAACATTCAACAAACTTTTGCCGGTGCTTCTTACTACACCTTTCCGTCTTGGTCTCTCGATTTACTTGCTGACACAAGCTACCAAGTTTATTTCTAGCAGAAAACAACAACCTGATGCCTGCCCTGCTGACCACTTTCTTAAGATTATGTGCCACCTTGTGCACATAAGGTATGACCGCTACTGATTGCTGCGGGTGTGTCGCCGATTGAACAGCTGTTGAGCCCTTGTTCTTAAAGCCAAATACGAGGCCTTCTGCGATGCTGGTCAGAAGCGTTTCTGGGAAACCTGCAAGCTTCAGACGTGCTACTTGACAAGAAAAACTCGCTTCAACCTGGTGGTCGCAGGACCTGTCAAGCGCCGCCTTCATGCACGCCCTTGCAAGGCCGCGCTTCACAATCTTCGAGTGCGCAGAAGAAAAAGGGAGAAGGTTCTTTTGTGACCTAGGCGCATACCCCCAACAGACATGGTTGTTTGAGAAGGAGAGTTCCAAGTCCAAGAAGCGAAGCGAAGAACAAGGGCTCAACAGCTATTCAATCGGCGACACACCCGCAGCAATCAGTAGCGGTCATACCTTATGTGCACAAGGTGGCACATAATCTTAAGAAAGTGGTCAGCAGGGCAGGCGTCAGGTTGTTGTTTTCTGCTAGAAATAAACTTGGTAGCTTGTGTCAGCAAGTAAATCGAGAGACCAAGACGGAACGGTGTAGTAAGAAGCACCGGCAAAAGTTTGTTGAATGTTGCGATGCTGTGGTGTATAAGATTCCACTTTCTTGCGGGCGTTACTATGTTGGTCAAACGGGCCGGTGCGCTAATGACCGCATGCGCGAGCACGCGAACAAGGTCCGAAAACAAGCTAGGGATAGTCAACTGTCTCTTCATTGTAATGATTGCGGTTGTGAGCCATCTTTTAAAGATTCAATTTTTCTGTCAAAGTACTATGATGAACGCGCGCGCCTCATCTCTGAAGCTTATCACATTTATAACGGCGGCGAGGCATGTGTTAGCCTACCGTCGATTTCCTCCTTCCGAAGGAGATAACATTTCTGTCCAATTGAGTATTTTTGTTGCATCTGCGCAGGCTAATCATCGATTTCTTTCTGTTGTTCTTGCGATTGTGGTGGAGCATATATATGCGGACTGGTAGAATAAAAACACATTTGGTTATTAGTCAACGCCGTTGTTTGTGTCCTTTCTTCGTCCCGTCTTTTAGCGCTGTTTTCTACTGGAAGTTAAAGTAGTGTTCACAGCACCGGAAAAAATTGGCAGGTTATGTCGCTTAACGGACCCGCACCGCAACAAGCCTGCTGTCGGATGCACCAAGAACCATCGCGACCCTTTTGTGGAATGTGTACAAGAGGTGGTTTATGAGCTCCCGCTGACCTGTGGAAATAAGTACATAGGTCAGACGGGAAGATGCATTAACGATCGTCTACGCGAACACAAATTAAACGTTAGAAACAAAAATAATTACGGTCATTTGTCTGTGCCTTGTTTGGAGTGCGGTTGCGCACCAATGTATGGGTCTTGCACGATACTGGCGAAGCACAGAGATAAAAACGTGAGAGAGATTATTGAAGCCCAAGCTATCTCTCGAAATAGTGACACGTGTGTAAGTGCACCATCACTTGAGCTCTTAGATCGGGAGAGGGCCTTTCTGGTTGGCTGCTGAGTGGAGTGGTGGCGTTGATGTGCATGGTTAAATAGGTGGTGTTTTCTGGAAATAAACTTGTTGAAGTTAGCGCATGGTGTTGTCGTCTCCCTACGTCCTTGTTTGCTAGCGCAAAAAAAAAAATGTTTTCAAATACACGCCCAAAAAATGGCAATGCGAGAATAGTTCCGCGGAAGTTGTGTTGTGCGATCCCTGGTGTCGCGTAAACACACCAGCGGGGCAAAGCTATTCAAGCATGTCACTAGATGGCGCTGGGCTTCGGCCACAACTAGAGTTACTGTATATGCTACCTTTAGGTAGCAGAGTTGCGCATAGGTCCGCCATCTTGGCCGCCGAGGCATCCACGCCATGCAGGAAAGCCACCCCTTTCGAATGTAGGAGCCTACGCGACCCAGCGGCTCCGTGCGCTTTCTCGCTCGTTCATAACCCGTCGCTGGCGCAATGCCGTCGGCTTCGAAGAAAAAAAAAGAACTCGAACAAACAATGACTTCAGATGAAACTGGTGCTATAGCTTGTTTGATGGCAGTCACCATCGGAAGTAATATTTTTGTTTTAAATAGCGAACAGGAAAACTTCGACTTAATTTGTCGAGATTCTCGACAAATTAAGTTCAGCAAATCGCTCGTTTCACGTAGTTTTTGACGCAGCGCTTTGGTGGCTCGAGAAAACAGTTGCTAGAACTATCACTGCGCGTTTTACAAACAACGCAAGCAAACCAGAATTTTCCACATATCTACGTAGCTGTGGCATAAAAGTAAACACTCGGTGAGGTTTCGAATGCAATGCCGCACAGTGCCCGGACTGAATGATACTGTTTTGACAGACCTGTAAAGTGCATATTCACGCATTCATTCGAGCACAATTTTATCGTTCCGTCCCGTTCGATTTATGTCAATGGCTAGCCAGCCGTTGACCAGTGGGCAGCACTGAGTCACGGCGCTACGTCGCACAGGCACCACTAGCACTGACGTTCACTAAAAACGGACAACGCAAGACACAACCATAACACCAACGAAAAACATTCCGCACTCAGCGGGATCGCCTCGCCGGAGCGCTTGGGCAGCGATGGCGACAGCGGTGGCACCGGCGGTAGAGCAGAGCAGCGGTGGTGGCGCGGTGGTCGCCAGCACCCGCGCGGCCGTCAAGTTGACTTTCCCTCAAAAGGATGCTTTTTGCGCACGTGAGCGCGCTGGGCGAATGGGGGCGCCAGCGGCGAGTTCTATCAGAGGCGCAACTCTGCTACCTAAAGGTAGCATATACAGTAACTCTAGCCACAACTTCGGGACGCCTCGCGTTGGGCGTTCACGGGAAGACGACGAATGAGGCTGTAAAGGGTGATATGGGATGGACAGGTTTTGAAGTGAGGGAAGCGCAGAGCAAAATTAGATTTGAAGAGAGGCTGAGGAAAATGAAGGAGAGTAGATGGGCAGGGAAGGTTTTCAGATATTTGTATAGAAAAAGCGTCGACACGCAGTGGAGAAAAAGAACTAGGAGGCTCACCAGTAAATATACGGCTAGCAGCGTGGGCGACATGGCAACAAGGAGCATTAAACGAAAAGTCAGAGAGGCGGAGAGGTCTTATTGGATGACAGCGATGGAAAAGAAGCCGGCTCTCAGTGACTACCGAAAGGGAAAAAACGAAATAAGGAGGGAGAGGTTTTATGATAATTCAAGGGGAAGCGCTTTACTGTTTGAAGCAAGGTCGGGTTGCCTTAGAACGCGTAGCTATAAAGCGAGATTCTGTAACGAAGAAGAACAATGTACATGCTGTAGGGGAACTAAGGAAACGATGGAACATGTACTGATTGAATGCGGCGATATCCACCCAGATATACGTGTGGGCACGAGTCTACATGAAGCCTTGGGTTTTAGGGACAACAATGGAAAGCTGAACACGTCCGCGATAGAAATAAGTAAGAGACGGTTAGAGTATTGGTGGCAGAAAAGTAGAGATAAAGGACAAAAATGAAGAATGGGGAAAAATAAGGTCATTCTGCCTTAAGAGGCAGAGAGATGGACCGTGAATTTATAATTTTCTTTGCTATAATAGCAGAGATTTAATCAATGTAGATAAGGCATTAGGCCAACATAAAAAGAAAGTTTTTTTTCGAGCCTGGTGGCAGACATGTCACCGCCCCGTTATAAAGGGGACGCTCATAGAATCCATCCATCCAACTTGTTGTGGCCGAAGCCCATTTAGCTAGATGCGCAGAAGCAGTCAGGGAAAGGGTGAGAGGCGACAAACGAGTTTTAATAGGGACGTTGCCGGGACATAGGCTGGGATCAGTGATGAGACAAGCTAGCGCAAAACTCGCAGCTAAAGCTAATGGACGTAACCTCGTGGTAATTGCGGGAGGTCTAACCGACGTCTTGAATGAAGAATCAGCCGAACTAGCGACCACATTGGCGAAAGGGGTCGATGACATGCGCGCCATTTCCCCTCAGGTGCAGATAGTGGTATGTACAATACCGCAGGTACCGGTGCGTGACGGCAACCTGCAAAGAGCGGTTGTCGACGCAAAGAGATATGGCAGATGAGTCGAGAGAAAGGCATCGAGGTAGTGGAAATAAACAGAGAGGTGCACAGGTGGGGTGGTTTTCGAAGAGACGGAATACACTTCAATAGGAGGCTTGGTCATGAGGTGGGTTGGCGACTTCCAGGACGCGCAGTAGCTTTTTTGGGGGGGGCACGCGGCCCCTTCGGTGTCCAGGGTAGCGTGTAATGAGGACAACAACCAGGGGGGACTCTGTGACAGGTAGTATAGCGAAATACCAGAGAAAAGGTAAAAGAAGGGAGAAGGCGCGTGTCGCAATTGGTTACATTAACATGCAGGGTGGCAGAAAAAAGGCAAAATGGTTAGAGATTGAGGGACAGTTAAACAAGGAACAGATAGGTGTTTATGCGGTTACAGAAACACACCTTAGAGACTTGGAAGAGCCACCACATATTGACAATTATATTTGGGAAGGATGCAACAGGATCATATCAGAAAGGAGAGGTGGGGGGTGTTGGAATGCTAATTCATAGCAGAGCAAAATGGGATAGAGTGAAGCAAACGTGTTCAGAGCACCTATGGGTATCGGGCACAGTAGGTGGAAAGAAAACGTGGCTAGGTGTAGCTTACTTGTGGACGGGGAATAACTGCAGAGAAAAGAATCTGGAGATAGTGAAATGCATAAGCACCGATATTAAAGAATTTGGTCATGATGCCGAAATAATCCTTCTAGGGGACATGAATGCTCACATACATGACCTTGACGGATATTCAGACTCCAATGGCAAGTTATTGCTAGATCTCTGCGAGCAACATAGTCTTGAAATAGTTAACGCGGGGCCTAAGTGTGAGGGACAGATCACGTGGGAAGTCGGAAACAGGCAGTCGAGCATTGATTATTGTCTCATGACAGAAGGAATCTATGACAAGCTTAAAGAGATGAGAATAGACGAGGAAGGCATTAACAGCTTGGGTAGTGATCATAAACGCATAACATTACAAATGGGATATAAAACTGAAAATAAGAACCTAGAAGCAAACATTGGCAGCTCGTATTTAAATGAGAAACAAATAACAAATATAGCCGCAAGAGTCGAGGAAGAAGTAGACAAACTGCCAGGCAAAGACTGGAAGTATAGTGAGCTGCTACATGTAATCACGAAAGAAATAGAAAAAGAGAAGAAAACTATTTCTTGGAAAGGAAAGAGAAAGCCAAAAAGTTGGTGGAACAAAGAAATCCGGGATGCGATCGAGAAGCGACGTGAGGCATCACGACAGCACAGACAGGCAAAAAAGGAGAAGCGGCCACAGGACGAAGTCAACCAAGTATGGGAAATATATTTAGAGCAAAAATCCATTGTGCAGAAATTAGTCGAGGCAAAAATTAAAGGCGAAAGTGAACGTTGGATGACAGAGATTCGCGAAAAGAAGAAGGCCGCGCCTAGGATATTTTGGAGCCACCTAAAAGCGCTAGGTAGGAAGTCTGTCACAAGGCAACAACATATGGTAGATGAAGGAGGAAATCAATTGGAAGGGTATGAAGCGCTAGGTTACATCCGAAAAGTAACAGCCGATTCGTTTAAAAAGGTCGCCCAGGGGATTCCCCCGGTGAGTAAAAGTATGCAGAAGAGTACAACCGAGGAAGATGTAGTACTTGAGAATTTCAATTGGAAGAAGGCTGAAGGAAAAATTCCTAAGCGCACTACTCCGGGCTTAGATCGGGTTCCCGTCAGCCTCATTAACGAACTAGGACATAGCACTAAAGAAGCACTGCTGAAAGCCGTAGAAAAGTGCTTACAGGAGAGGGAAATACCAGACAGTTGGCGAAAAAGTAGAATGAACTTAATCTATAAAGGCAGGGGAGAAAAGGATAACATTCGCTCGTATAGACCGCTAACCATTACATCGGTGCTATACAGGCTGGCGATGCAGGTAGTAAAATTAAAAATAGAAACGTGGGTAGAGCAAAATGATATTTTGGGAGAACTCCAGAATGGATTCCGAATCGACAGGCGGTTAGACGATAACCTGTTTGTTCTTACACAGTGTATAGAAATATCAAAAATAGAAAACAGGCCCTTATACGTAGCTTACCTAGACATCACCGGGGCATATGACAACGTTAATCAGGAAATTTTGTGGGATATATTGAAGGAAGTGGGCATAGGTGACGACTGTATACAGCTTTTGAGGGAAATATACCGAGAAAATACAGTTTGTGTAGAATGGGAAGGAATAAGCAGCGAGGACAGCGTTGACATTAGCAAGGGGCTGAGACAGGGATGTCCTTTGTCCCCGCTGTTATTCATGCTGTACATGGTGAGGATGGAAAAAGCGCTAGAAGGTAGCAACATTGGATTTAATCTGTCACACAAACAGGCAGGCGAGATGGTTGAGCGGAAGCTTCCAGGTCTATTTTATGCTGACGATATTTTCTTATTTGCGGACAGTCAAAATGATATACAGCGGCTGGCAGATATATGCGGAAGGGAAGGCGAGGCTCTAGGACTAGGTTTTAGTGCAACAAAATGTGGATTGATGGTATTCAATGATCACGAAGACCATGCGGTCTTAATACAGGGCCAAGAAATACCGAGGGTAAGCGAGTACAAGTACCTCGGAGTATGGGTAAATGAGGGGGGATAGATATATGGAGGTACAAGAGAAAGCATCGGTAACAAAGGGAAAGAGGAATGCTGCAATCATGAAGCACAGAACGTTATGGGGATACAATTGGTACGAGGTGCTTCGAGGGCTGTGGAAGGGTGTGATGGTTCCGGGGCTTACATTTGGGAACTCAGTGGTGTGCATGAAGTCAGAGGTGCAATCAGGAATGGATGTAAATCAAAGGACTGTGGGACGCCTCGCGTTGGGCGCTCACGGGAAGACGACAAATGAGGCTGTAAAGGGTGATATGGGATGGACAGGTTTTGAAGTGAGGGAAGCTCAGAGCAAAATTAGATTTGAAGAGAGGCTGAGGAAAATGAAGGAGAGTAGATGGGCAGGGAAGGTTTTCAGGTATTTGTATAGAAAAAGCGTCGACACGGAGTGGAGAAAAAGAACTCGGAGGCTCTCCAGTAAATATATGGCAAGCAGCGTGGGCGACATGGCAACAAGGAGCATTAAGCGAAAAGTCAGAGAGGCGGAGAGGACTTATTGGATGACAGCGATGGAAAAGAAGCCGGCTCTCAGTGACTACCGAAAGGGAAAAAACGAAATAAGGAGGGAGAGGTTTTATGATAATTCAAGGGGAAGCGCTTTACTGTTTGAAGCAAGGTCGGGTTGCCTTAGAACGCGTAGCTATTTAGCGAGATTCTGTAACGAAGAAGAACAATGTACAGGCGTGAGCAAAAGTGTGCAGACCACGGGATCGCGTGGCCGAATGCATCGACGCGCCATCTAGGGACGTGACGCCTGCTGCGGAGCGCATGATGGTCCCGTCGTATCAGTTGGCCTCTCATGCCGCTCTGTCTGACGCGGTTACGGCGCTCGTAGCCAAAACGACAACTGTGTGGCGCTTTCTTTGCTCCATAGAATCTGTGCCGTTCTTTTACGTAGCGGCTGCGACGGGGCCGGTTCAAGCGCCGGGATCGCGTCGTTTTCTACACCGGTTGATTAGCCGAAGTAAGCATAGCTAGCATCACATAACCTGATGAAGCGAAGCACACAAAATATAGTACCTCGGGTGAGCTTCGATGTCACACATATTAATCACTAATAATTATATTTAGTGTTAACGCTCATCACATTTAATTTAGCTTAATGAGACTCGACTCGGTCAGGAGCAATTAGTATATTCCTGAGCTTGGATTCTGAGCTCATGAGAATTCGATTTCAATTACTTTAATTGGGTTTAATGAGATATTGCCTAATGATGCCTAATTATGATTCGATTACTTTGATGATGCCATGATCAACCACGCTTAATCAGATTTATCTCTACTTACCTTGGCACTGCCTAATTAGCTATGTTATGCATAATTAGCGTAATTATGTGACGTGAAACTGCATTATCTAGGGTGTGTTTGGTTGGATCTCAGGCTAATTAATCAGGCATAACTAATATTCGCCTTAACTAACACTAGACGTAAATGAGCTTAATTAGTTTGGAGTCGATAAGGAGTAATTAGTATCTTCCTGGGCTTGGCTTCTCTGGGCTCATGCGGAAGTCGACTTGGATTAATTGGCCGCGGTTAGGTTTGCCTTATTTAGGCTAATTTCGCTCCGCTTAATTAAGAGATAGCATGATCATCTATGCTAATTAGATTTGGCTATACTTACCTCGACTCATCTGGGCTCATCTAAGCTCAACTTCGCTTAACATGAAAATAGCAAGCTGGACTAGGCTTAATTAAACCTACTTATGCTTGGCTTTATTAGGTGATACCGTGCACAACTATGTTTGATTAGTTTCGGCTATACTTACTTTGACTATAATAGGCTCATTCAGTTTAACTTGCGTTAACGAGACAAAGGCAAGTTGGGCTGAGAAAACTTAATTTTGTTGTGTTTGGCTTCATCAGGTTATGCGATGCTAGCTATGCTTAGTTCGGCTAATCAACTGGTGTAAAAACGACGCGAGCCCGGCGCTTGAACCGGCGCCGTCGCAACCGCTACGTAAAGGAACGGTTTAGATTCTGTGGAGCAAAGAAAGCGACACCCAGTTGTCGTTTTGGCTACGAGCGCCGTAACCGAGTCAGACAGATCGGCATGAGAAGCCAACTGATACGACGGGACGCGCATGCGTACTGCAGCAGGCGTCACGTCGCTAGATGGCTCGTCGATGCATTCGGCCACGCGATCCCGTGGTCTGCACACTTTTGCTCACGCCTGTACACTGTCGTCCTTTATGAAAGGGAACACGCGAGCGCGTGGCCGGCGGGCTGCGGCGGCTGCCTACAGCACCATCAACCGATATCTAAAGAAAGCACGTCCGCTTTCGGCGTCATCTATGGGCAAGCAAAATAACGAGTCATGGCTGTTGGACAAGCGCGGCGTGACTACGCTCCTGCTCCGATATCGCTACAGACGGTGCCGCCAAAAGCGGACGCGTTTTGTTTAGCTGTCGGTTGATGGTGCTGTAGGCAGCCGCCGCAGAGCGCCGGCCATGCGCTCGCGTGTTCCCTTTCATAAAGGACGACAGTGTACATGCTGTGGGGGGAACTAAGGAAACGATGGAACATGTACTGATTGAATGTGGCGATATCCACCCAGATATACGTGTGGGCACGAGTCTACATGAAGCCTTGGGTTTTAGGGACAACAATGGAAAGCTGAACACGTCCGCGATAGAAATAAGTAAGAGACGGTTAGAGTATTGGTGGCAGAAAAGTAGAGATAAAGGACAAAAATGAAGAAAGGGGAAAAATAAGGTCATTCTGCCTTAAGAGGCAGAGAGATGGACCGTGAATTTATATTTTTCTTTGCTATAATAACATAGATTTAATCAATGTAGTTAAGGCATTAGGCCAACATAAAAAGAAAGTTTTTTTTCGAGCCTGGCGGCAGACATGTCACCGCCCCGTTATAAAGGGGACGCTCATAGCATCCATCCATCCAACTAAGGTCCCTATCCTTAGCCACAACTAGAGTGCCTCGATGCGCTCGTTCGCCTCCAGCCACAACTAGGGTCCCTCGATGCGCGCGCCTCCGCTAGCCACAACTGTGTAATTACCCAAACAACCAGGAGCTGACTTGGCGGTCATGTGACACGTGCCTTGTCAGCCAATGGCCTTCCTTTCCTCTCCTCTTTATAACCACGTGTAATAAACACGGGAGAGCAGTCCGTCAGAGTCAGTCAGACTCAGCCAGTCACTCTCCCGTCAGTCTCGCCTCAAGCCGTCTCCCGTGTTGTCCTCCCTCCGTCGGCCCCGAGGGCACGCCGGCCCTTACACAACGTAGGGCGAAGAGCCCTACTCAACTTATGTCGACGAGGCTGCTCGCCGACTCAACAAGTTGTATCTTTCTTTCCTCCAGAAGTCTCAAGAATATTGCCTGACCTGAATGCTGCGGCGTCCTCCAGCCCTTAAGGTCGACGACTCAACTCGCTAGATAGCATATTTGTGGAGTCTTCGATGAACTACATTGTGCATAGATAAGTGAAATAGATAAGGAATACATATCGATGGGTTAATGCATATTTTTCATTTCATTTTTACTCGAGGAAGTCCATAAATGGAGAAGTAAAGGCAATGAAAAACACCGCCCAAGCACTCCGTACAAATGGTTAACCAGCGAAGCTGAAATGTGCAGCCCCGGTGTTTAGCAGTGGGTTCAACCCGACGCTGCACTGAAGCCTTCCACAATTATCGTTGCCAGGTTGTGGTCGAACCACAGGCGGTCACAGACGTCGCAGCCGAAGCCAAAGCGCCGCTGGAGAAACTCTCGCCCAAAGCGGGCGTTCGCCCCGGCGCACGCGCTCCCGCAATCACGTCGACGCTGTTCTGCCCGCAACGCCGTTTCTTCGGCGCGCCAGAGGGCGCGCCGTGGCTGCAAGCGTTTGACCTTGCCAGCGTCGTACCCAAGCTCGCGCGCCAATGGCGCGCGAGCTTTGGTACGACGCTCAGAACGACATAACTGATAGCACAGCCAATGGAGACCGCTCGTGACACAGATGCCGAACGGTTTTTCGTTTCTCCTAGCGATATACAGCTTTCGCTGTAAAAACCAAGAGTAACCGATAGCTACGCTAGTTCGTAGGAATTCATGTTAAAACGACATGACGTGAAAACGTAGACACAAGAGTGAAGTCAATTGAGAGTGACCAGTTATCGTTCACGTAGACCAGGGGTCTCAAACACGCGGCCCGCGGGCCGCATGCGGCCCGCGAAGCTCTCGGTTGCGGCCCGCGGCGGCCTGTAGCTGTCTGAGCATTTTCTAGGGCTACGCATACATGACATGGTCTCCAGCATTTCTTTTTTCCTAAGGCGCCCCGTGCGGTTAGTGCGGTCATCATGTGTTACAACCAGAATTGTACACGTTAAAGAAAATAAGCAACCGATTACAATTACAATTACTTCCATTAAGATGTAATTGATGACAACGGTCAGTTACATACCCAGAAAAGTAACTGAGCAATTACAGAAATGCAATCGATTAATTTTGAGTTACTTTCCTTCAAAATCTGATTGCCAAACAAAATAACAAGTTTATTCTAGCTACAAGGAACGTGACTTGCGCCGTAGAGAAAAGGCTGGAGGCTTGTGTGGAGGCTGATAGGCTTAATGCGGCTTCTGTGATATCGTGTTACACGTTGTCAACATTAAGCAGCTGTTGATTTTCGAAGTTCTGAACGCAGATTTTTTCATGTTTTCTCGTTAAGAGGTGAGCCGCTACACTTAACACTCTCTAATGCATGCGCTGATGCAAAGGCGGTATTATAACGGAGGAACACCTGGCGCACCAGCTCGTAGATGCGCAGTTTTTTTTCTTTTTTTTTTTCGAAAGTCTGCCCTGAGGCTTAATAATATTTTATTCAAAAATACACATGCAAATTGCTTCGTGTATAAAGTCAAGTAATGAGTGGTGGTGAGGTCCACGAATCCAGCGGTCAAGGTCGGGCGGTCGGCCAGGCCTGAGGCCTGTTGCACGGAGGTGACGACGACGGCTTAATCGTAGACATGTGCAGGTCCACAAAAAGTGTGTGGCAGTTACATCACGGATTGGGGCGTCGCAAAATGGGCACGATGTACCATACGAGCTGCGGTACTTTTGCGCCCAAAGGGTGGTCACGGATGGGGTAAGCGCAACCCCAACACGAAGCCTCCTCAACGTAACCTCCTCTCGGCGGGTGAACCACCAGGGAGGTCTGACCCACACGGAGGTATATAAGAGCTCGTATGATACGTCGGAGCCTTTCTTTTTCCCGGAGCATCTGTCCTTGAGCGTCCTCAGGAAAATGCGGTAAAGGGTGCGCTGCAACTTGTGGATCGGTTGCGAAATCAGCTTTGACAAAGTCCGGAAAAGCGGCCCGAGGCACCCACTGCACACGTATCCGCACAGATGCGGAGGCAGCAAGATGGTCAATACTATCCGAGATTGACGTAGACCGATACACTCGTCGTATATCGTGGATAGCTTGCGTCGAGTCCGTACGTATGATGACCTGAGAGCATCTGTCAGGTGGAAGAAAAGGTAGCAGCACTGCCAATCATGGCGGCCAGCTCAGCAAGGTGAGCCGGTGCTGCGGGATCCGCAAAATACGAGCATGTCTGGCCAGCCTCTGGTATTAATGGGCATACAAGAGCGGTATGAATGGTGGTGCCACTCACACTGGCATCAGTGTAAGCGACGACAGTGGCGCATCTAGGTTATCGGCACAATGGAGGCGGGAAACTTGGGCGTTCGCCTGGCGTGGAACCGGCCTGTAAAGGCGACCCAACGTTTGTTTTCAGTGAGTTGCATTTTATTCCACGGTGCAATAGTGCTCGTCTCTGAAGGTGTATGGGGAACTTCTTTGCCCATGTACCGCGTCAATGCAGCAGCCGAACAGAACGTTGATGGCTTGAGTTTGCACGCACAGCGACGGTGGTGTACTAACTCGTCAATAGTGTTTAGTTGGGACTCCTGTTGCAGTACTGTCAACGGAGTGATACGTGGCAGTCCAGTAATAGCCCGCATGGCTTCGTGGTTAATCGCCTCCAGACGTGCCCACTCTGCCAGCGTGAGGTGATGAAACTGGGCGCGGTAGACGAGCCTTGGCTGTAATATCGAACGGACCAGGAGGGGAGCCGTGTTGGAGTTAGCGCCACCAGATTTCTTCGCAATTCGTCGTATGAAATGTATTGTTTCCGATGCCTGCTGTTTGGCATTGTTGACCCAAGGTCCTGCAGATCCTGTGGCGTGAATTTCCAGGCTAAGCACGCGGAGATTTGAAGCCTCATGTAGCAGTTCGATGCTATTGTACATGTCCTCTATGAAGCGCCACGCTTCGCTATTGCTGGCGCTTCGGTAAGGCATTGCAGGTGAGGCAAAGAAAGGTAAAAAATAGCGACCGCTCGGGAGGTCCCTGCCGAGCGGTCGTTTTTTTTTTCCGGGTAAGATAACTGCCGTAGAAGCCTGCTTACAACTGGATTTCGGAAAAAAAAGTAATTGATTCCAGGTAATCAATTGCAAGAAAATACAATTGAATTACCCATAACGTTACAGTTTCAAAAAAGGTATTCGATTATAGTGCAATATTACCTGACAATGTTATTAATTAAAAGTAATCGATGACTTGTAACGGAACATAACTGAATTTCATAATCGCATCGACTTTTCAGTCATTGTAAAGATCAGCACGGATATGTTTCTTGAAAACCACACACACACACACACACACACGCACAGATATATATAATATATATCTGTTTTTCCCTGATGAAGGCCGGGCCCCGGCTGAAACGTTGGAAAAATAAACGAAGTTTTCGTTTTGCACGTCCTCTACTTCGAAGTATATATATATATATATATATATATATATATACATATATATATATATATATATATATATATATATATATATATATATATATATATATATATATATATATATATATATATATATAACTGTTTGTGTGCGTGTGTCTGACGTTCTGGTTCGGAAGAATCCTACCCCACCCCCTTGTCATTTCTGAACTGCCCCGGCCCTTGCGGGAGACAATCTCGCGACTGCGGCCCGCAAGCTAAGATGAGTTTGAGACCCCTGACGTAGACCATCACGCGCAACTGAGTGATAGGTATCGCCTTTTGCCTGGGAATGCACAGATAAGTATTTTAAGTGCTGGGCACTTCAGGGGCCCGGGCTGTCGTATGCTGTCATCGTATGCCGTCATGCGCTCTAATCGTATGCTGTTGTAGCTTGGCGTAACGCAGGCAAAACCACGAAGAGCATTGCCATCTTATATCAAGCGCGCGATCGCGCCAAGGAGAACTTTTCTTCCTCTTGTTTTTCGAGCGCCTTGATGATAATAAGTGCGGAGCACTTTAGGGGCCCGGATTGTCGTATGTTGTATGATATCGCCGCTTGGCGTAAAACAGGCAAAACCAGGTATAAAAGTAGGAAAAAAAGAGGAAGCAAGCAAGAAACAGAAATGGAGAGAAACAAAGGAAGTAAATTAGAACGAGCAAGAAAGAGAAAAAGCTAGATAGACGAAGAAATCAAGAGAAGTAAAATGAGAAAAAAGACTGAAAAAAAAAGGAAACACAGGAGAAGAAACAGAGTGGAGCAAAGAAGATGAAAACCGAAGAGAAACAAAGAAGGCTACCCAGCTCTGCACTACGTTCAGGTTTGGCACCACTAGTGCGAAGCTGCCTTAACATTTTTTTTTCTTTTGTCTACCATCTTTTCCGCCGCTGTACGATTTTTCATTTAGCTGTGTTTGCGGTGTCTTGACTACTATCTTGTTTCCGTGTTTGCACACCCCGTCTTTTTAAGGGCCCCAAAACAGCCTTTGAAAATACAAATACAAAATCGAGTGCATTATTCTCTTTTCGCGTTTCTCGTTTTTTTTTTGGGCGCTCTTCATGACGCCAGAACGGTGAAGCACGTGACATGGTTAGGGTACACACTCTCGATTGGTCGATATACGAGAAATATCAGTTGAGAATTGTCTCCTACCCTGTTTTGCATTGTATTCGCCCAGCCGTTCTTCCTGCCCTCGCATGATTATTGAGCTCGATGAACTGATTTCGCTCCATTTTGTGAGTTTCCGATTACGCAAGCGGAAATAACAGCGTGTAGCCGACTAGCTTGAAATCCCGATAGGCTCAACGCCTAGCGCTAACATTGTGCTCGTGCTTTCTGAAGAATAACTGTCGAGAAGATATCGCCTGTAAGAACTGTAGTAAAAGTGCGAAAGAAACCAATGGAACAGGCGCCGGATTGTTTGATTCGTCCAACGGACGAACTCTTTATAGCGAAGACGATGCAGCTCTCCAGAAAAGAAAGGCCAGCCCGCATTCACGTTTTTTGTATATATTTTACTGCGATAACAATTGTATGGACACTGTGTACAGGTTTTCGTCGTTGCCGTGATGTTCCGTATAAAGTCCAAATCAATAACATTTGTGCGCACATCGTATGCTGTACTCGAGAGTAAAAGCTCACGAGCGCTAGTGAGGAACACGGCTGAAGCATAGATGAAACAGTCTGCCAATCTCCGTCGCACGGAGGGCGCAGGTGATAACAGGGTGCGTGCGATAACATCACTTCGCGTGCGAGGCCTGCCGTCGATTGCTCCTCAACCAGAAAGCAAACACCTTGTCCGTCTTTCGCTGGGCGAAGGATTATGAACGGACACCGGGCTAGAGGGACTGCGTGGCTGGAGCCGCAACTGTGAACTTTGACTATAAGGGCACGGTCACATCATCAAACAGCTCGTATACCCTTCTACTTTCAAACTACTGATACGAAAAACTGCACGAAAACCGGTTCTTTCCCGGAGGCGGCCGCATTCCCTTACACCAGCGTTTTGCAGTTTCGCGAAATCGGATGAAAAAGGTTTTTCTTGTTTTTTTAATTGTGGGGCTTTACGTTGCAAAACCACGATATGATTATGAGGAACGCCGTAGTGGAGGGCTCCGGAAATTTCGACCATCTAGTGTTCTTTAACGTGCACTGACATCGCACAGTACACGGGCCTCTACCATTTCGCCTCCATCGAAATGTGACCGCCACGGCCGGGATCGAAACCGCGACCTTCGGGTCAGCAGCCGAGCACCCTAGCCACTGATCCACCGAGGCGGACCCGGATGAAAAGGAGTTAGCCGCTAGCCTTGGTTCGTTATGACAGTACGACATGTTATCGCATTCACTGCTTCGCCCTTTCGGGAAACAGATTTTTTTTTTTCAAAGGGCAAAATTCTTTCAAGGGACTAAGTTATCGCCCCTCCCCTCCCCCCCCCCCTTCCCCCCGCGCGCCGCGCCGCCGCCGGTCCGATGAACCCCGCGCCGGTGTCGCGCCGCCGCCGGAGGTGGAAACACCGGCGCGCCGCCGCCGGCGATTTTGGGACCGGCGCACAGGTCTAGGCGTTATGTTAAAGGGGCCCTGCAACACTTTTTGAGCATGCTCAGAAAACGCTGCCGAAAGGTAGTCCAGGCTCTCGAGAACACGCGAGTCAAATATTATAGCGCAGCACGCGGCGTAGAATTCATAATAAATTCTCAGTCAGCTAAAAATTGCTTTCTCTTCTCTCGACAAATGACGCTGCATACTCAAAAATCACTCGTCACCGCCATTGTATCAGCCATTGGCTGATTTGAGCATGGCGCGCTCGGTAGTTACAGAGGCCGCCGCGGGAGGCCGCGACTTGTCCACGCGCGATCGCAATAAAAATTCGCGTATTCGAAGAAAAAAAAAAAGAGAAAAAGCGCTCAAGATCACGAGGCGCGCGCAATGTATTTTCTTCCCCCGTGCCATCCCTCCCTGCTTAGCTTCCAGCGCTTTTGTTGGTACGAGAGAATAGAGAATGCAATTGCAGCGTGCGACAAATCTTCGTAACTCCACTCGTACTGGACGGATTCCAAAAATTTTTGCGGGGGTGAATTCGTGAGGCAATAAGCTCCTTTAGTGAATCCATTCCATGGCTACTTGGAAAAGTGTTGCAGGGCCCCTTTAAAGAAACGCAGGGGGGCCGTGATGGCTAGGTTATTTCACATTACTTCTACTGATGATTAACTGCACCATGGTCTTTGTCCACAAGGTCCCAAGAGGTGGCATAGACGCCAGACTTCAGAAGTTAAAGGTGAACCACAGCTACCCCATCAGTGCCATCCGGTACACCATATCACAGCAGCCCTGCTACCTGTAAATCAGCTGCTTCCAGATCCACAGCTTCTCTAACGGCATTTTATTGCGATAGCAATTATATGGACGCTCGCGGCTGGTTTTCGCCGTCGGCGTCGGCGTCCGCGTCGGCGTCCGCGTCATTTGCCGTATATGTATATATATAACCGGGCCCGCCCGTCGTTAGTGAGCGTGAAAAGACGCGAGGGGGGGGGGGGTCCCTCGAGCGACCTTCGATTTTACGAGCGGGGGGCGCGCGCGTTATCTCCCCTTCTCGGCGGCCGACAGCGGGCGGGGGGGGGGGGGGGCGACGTTCGATTTTACGAGCGCGGGCGCGCGCTTTATCTCCCCTTCTCATCTCCCCTTCTCGGCGGCCGGGCCGGCGTACCCTTCTACGTGCTGCGCTCTCAACACGAAGAGAATTCTCTTAAACAAGCGTTTTCTAGAGTTGCGTGAGATCGGATCCAAAAAAAGTTAGCTGCCAGCCTCACTTCGTATAACATTACAATTTTTTGCTATCGCATTCATTGCTTCACCCTTGCGGTGAAACTGTGACTTTTTAGGGTAGTCCAAATTAAGCCAGGTGTGGTTGCATTAGCGTTTGATGTCATGAAATAATTCATATGCTTGCTTGGACCAGAGGACGAGCGAGTTATTAGATTTTCCAAATCAATCGGATTTTACGGCTACCCGTGTGCTTTGAAAAGGCAAGGACCAGGCGACAGGAGCAATAATAGAAGCGTTTGCTATCAGCTTGAATAAAAGCATCTGTGTCAATGTTCTTTCGGTTGCTCTGTCAGAGAGACTGAATATTTGAATGCATATTTTGCACATGCAAAGTGGTGACATGGAAAGTGCGCGAAAGAGAGAGCTTCTCGGAGTGTTATGTTGCTTAAAATGAACTTGTGGGCTAGTTGGTTGGTCATAATTACAATAAAACGGCAGCGCACACCGGGTTGAGACACAATACACGAAACACAAAAGGACGACACAAGCGCTGAACTTCAACTAATCTTTATTGACAACCACCTTTGCTTAAATAGCATCTTTTTGCGCGTGCGCATAGCATATTGGTAAGAGCAAAACCCAAGACAATCTCAAGCGCAACAACCCCGGAAGCCGCAATCAAATCACAATGCAAGAGCGGAAGGATTCAAGATAGGAGCAACCAAAAACCAACATAAAAAAACCTAAAAAAATAAACAAACCATACCACATCACCTGTTAAAACCTAAAAACTTCCTCTCTTTTGACGATAGAGCGACCGATGGGCAGCTAATGCAGTCTTCTTTTCTTTTGAACATTTCTGCCGCTTCTAAAATTTCACGTGCGATTTTTCCTTTTTCTTTACACACCACCCTCGTGTTGCCCAACATGGGTGCGCGGCCGCAGTCCCTGCAGTGTATGGCAAGGTGGCCTGCATCTTTGCCAAAATACAATTCTGCCAAAATACATCGAAATGGTGTGGCGAAAAGCGTGACGTTATGCTTTCCCTAAAGCACTGGTCCTTGATTAAGTTGCATGGGCCAACATAACTTTGTTATTCGTTTTGCAAGGGCCCAGCGTACTCGCCATTCTTGCATCAAGTCACCTTGCCCGTTGCTATCTCGAAGGCCCAGCGTACTTTTTATAGTACAGTATCATAACTCCTGAAGAAACACACAACTCCATGGAAATTTGTACGTGTGGTTATCTGTTGTGGTTAATTAAATATGCAAAATGTCAATAAAATCGGACCAGTAGTTCTTTTGTGGTCCTTAATGGGTTAAATGAGTGTGACTGAGTATACTTATGAGTGAGTACGCCGAGCTATGCTCCCAAGAAACGCGTTATAAATGAGAAAACAGCCTGAACTGCTTATAAGATGCATTTTTATGTATTTTGTTTGTTATGAGACACATTTTGAAATCGCAGTGCAATTAAAGGAGGTCAATAACTTCATGCTCTGAGGCATGTCTCATCACACTACAATCATTAGCTAAATGGTGATAGTTTCTGTTGCTGTTCGCCACGTTAAACCAACAAACCCAGCTGGCCATGACTTACCCGGATTTGCTGTGCTTTCATGCTATAAATCAATAGAAAAACTACTAATTGAAGTCTTACAGGTTACATTCTTTATTTATTTATTTACATATACTGCAGCCCTAGTCCAGGGCTATAGCAGGAGTGGATAAGTTATACAGAACTAATACAACAGAGTAAAAAACAACAACAAAACTGAAGTACATTACAGCAATACCTAAGAAAACATCACTTTACATATCACAAACAGAACTTTATATATTTTCAAAGGGGTTAAGGCGGCATCAATGAAATCTTTTAATGGTAGTGAATGAATACTGCCCGGCAGAGAATTCCAAAGGTCTATGGTACGTGGCAAAAAACTAAATTTGAATGTGTTAGTACGAGCAAATAAAGGCTTTATGTTCAAGTTGTGGGAACTGCAGGTGCAAGTTTCTTCCATAAATGCGATGCAATTACCACCAAAGATGCCAGGAGAGGAGTTGATGACTGCATATAATAGTTTTAAAGATTCGATACGATAACGAGAATGTAATGGTACGATGTTCAGTGATTGCAGAGCCTGTGTTGATGAGAAGTTGCGGCTGTAGTTACGGCATATGAAGCGGATGGTTTATGTGAACACTATCAAGGATTTTTAGGTCACATTGTTTGTAGAGGTACCAAACGACAGATGCGTATTCTAGAATAGGGCGAATCAACGTTTTGTACAGAAGCAGTTTGGTATCGCGAGGGGATTTAGCCAAAGTACGGCGCAAATAACCAAATTTTTTTAAAGCCTTCCCGCTGATATATTCGATGTGGTTAGTCCAGGAAAGATTTTTTGTTAAAATCACGCCCAAATATTTATATTGTGACACTCTTTTAAGTTGTGTACCATCCAGATAATAGTCAAACGAAAACGGGTTCTGTCCATTGGTAAACGACATGACGACTGTTTTAGTGCAATTGACGTTCATTTGCCATGCTTTGCACCAGGCGCTGAAAGAAATGAGTGATTGTGAAAAACGGTCATGATCTTCCGCAGAATTAATGGATTCGTACAATACGCAGTCATCAGCATAAAGTCTTATTTTAGATGAGGTACAGTGAGGTAAATCATTAATATATATGAGGAATAATAACGGGCCCAGTACAGATCCCTGCGGAACGCCTGACGTGACGTCGACAAGGAATGAATCCACTGAACTGAAAGAAACAAATTGTGAGCGATAATGAAGGAAACTGGCAATCCAAGAAACAAGACGGGAATTATTGAGTATGGTATCTAGTTTCACCAGCAGCTTAGAATGAAGAACAGAGTCAAAAGCTTTAGAGAAGTCAATGAAAATGGCATCTATTTGATTTCCTGTATCTAAGTTAGAGGTGACGTCATGAACAAAATCGACTAATTGTGTAACAGCGCTGTAGACACGACGGAAACCGTGCTGAGCCGACGTTAGAACTTCATTGGAGTCGAGGAATTCGATGATATGCTTATGAATAATGTGTTCCAACATCTTGCATGACTGTGGTGTGAGAGATATTGGCCTGTAATTAGATAAGAGTTGTCTATCACCAGATTTGAACAGAGGTGATACTTTCGCCGTTTTCCATGAAGATGGTACTTCACCAGAGTCAAGGGATTTCTGGAAGATTACAGTAAGGTACCGGGCTGTCCATGAGGAGTATCTCACAAGAAAGGAATTCGGTATGCCGTCAGAGCCGGAACATTTCTTGGTGTCGAGATTCAAGATTAGGTTCAATACACCGCCAGAGCTTATTACAATATCGCCTAGTTTATTGGTTTGTACGTCATGATTAAAGACTGGAACAACATGGTTGTCGAGGGTGAAAACTGACTGCAAAAATAAAAGTTAAAAGCATTGGAAACTACGGTGTGGTCATTTGTAATGGTGTCATTAATCTTGAAAGAGCGACTGGTGGTTGTGCTAGGCAAGACTGAAGTCCAGAACCTGCGAGGATTGGATTTAAGTAGTAAAGGAAGTTGCACAGAAAAGTAGAAGTCTTTAGCGTTTTTTGTGCGAGCGCGAAGTTCTTCCTTGGCTTTCTCAAAGGAAGCTTGAAGCTCAGGGTTAGCTTGTCTGGATTTACGCAGTCTGGCAACACGGCGAGATAAATGCAATATATCTCTGTTAATCCAAGGAAGATTGTTATTCACCTTTTTTTTGTTTTTAATGGAATGTAACTATTGATGCAGAATTTCACTAATGTCTCAAAATAACCGACAAGACTGTCGGCGTGAGACGTGGTACTAAGTGACAAGAAATGGTCAAAATTGTCCGCCAAAGTATCAGAGATGGACGTATCATCAACTTTGTTGAAATCGCGAAATGTAGAGTAGATGTAACGTTCATGCGGGATAGGACAATTAATGTGTACAAGGACTGTGTCATGGTCCGAAATTCCTTCTAATATATCGTATTTAAAGCCTAAGTTAGCAAGACTGTCACTGATAAACACTAAGTCAAGCATAGAGTTCTGCCGCGTATTCTTATCAACTAATTGTATGAGATTATGCGACGAGAAAAATTAAATTAATTCCCTACAAATAGATGAATTAGTGGCGGAATACGTGAGGGAAGGCCAATGAATGCCCGAAACATTGAAATCGCCAAGAATGATTAGGTTAGTGCTGTCGAGGCTATGGTCATGAATGAACTGAGAAATGTTGTCGAAGAAGTCACTCGAGCTATCAGGAGGGCGATAAAGACCACAAACTGTTAAATTCTGTTCATGCGCAAGTAGCTAACACCAGACGGATTCTACATTAGGAGGGCCTGATAAAATCTTGAAGTTGAAATCAGCGCGCAAGAGTAAAGCAACGCCTCCCCCTTTCTTGTGCTGGCGGTCGTACCGAATAGCAACGTAAGCAGGAGGAGTGAATTCCGCATCATGAATATCCCCATGAAGCCATGTTTCAGTGATACATATAATGTGAGGGAAAGACGAATAAACTAGCGAAAGAAACTGTGGAAATTTGTTAGTTATGCTTCTGGCATTAAAATTCAAAAGTGCGAGGTTCGTAATAATTGAACGGGATTGTCAACCTAATGAGGATGATGCGTTCGGCGGTTTGGTGCTAGATCCAAACCAGGAGCTCGAACCAAGCTATTCGTGACGCTGTCCCAGTTATAACGAATATTATCAATCAATAAGTTATCAAATCTCATTTTAATATTAGAGCCACTGTTACATTGCTCGGCCGAAGCATCCCAAAGTTTCTTGCGTACCGCGCGTACTCTAGATGAAAAATCTTCGGAGAGTTTTAGACCTGACTATTTTAGTTTATGCGCGTTTTTCAGCATCCCTAACTTATCACTGAAGTCAAGCAATTTTACAATAATAGGACGAGAATGTCCAAACAATCGTGAGGGCAACACAGCAGCAGCAGGAATCGATCATCAGAACGAATACAGTACGAATTGTCGAGATAACGTACCTGTATAAACAAGAAGAAGCTTTTAGGCAACATGCTGAAGCTGCTGCTGCTGCATTGCCCACTGCCAGGACACTTGAAAATCGGAGCTTTTATACTGCCGATGCTTGACGTCACCGATCTGATGTCGTCGCTTGTCGGAGTTTTGACGGTAGGGGCGTCCATAGGAGTGCGCAGCAACACCGGAGACGGAGGAACTTGTGCAGGGAACACATGCCTATCATGTACTTGGGTGACAGGGCAGTAACGCAGCGAAATACCGGTGATCGCCACGTGCTCGACCGTTGCAGGATGTAGCGCGCTCTTGACACAAGCATCAGGGCCGGCAAAAACCAGGAGCTGTATAAACAAGAAGAAGCTTTTAGGCAACATGCTGAAGCTGCTGCTGCTGCATTGCCCATTGTCACTACATGTCACTCATATTTTGTTTACTCTGAATTATCTGGAGATAATGCCATGGCAGAATATTTCTGTATTTTGTGTCCAGCCACTATCATAATCAACAATGTGTCTGTATGTATGTTGTGTTTCTTATCGTTTGAATGCTACGTGTTTTTTTTTTCAAAGTCGGTAACGTTCAGACCATGTATTATGTCCCACAAGCAATGTGTTCGGATTTGTAACACTGCAATTCCAAGCACTTTGTGCAGTCACTGGTCCCACTCCTGCGCCAAATGCGCCAAACTGCGCCAAACGAGATTTGCTGCGCCATCCTGATAAAAAAGCACAATTTTGCGCCTAAATGTGCCAAAATGCGCCAAAACGTTGCCTCTGAGACAGCTCGGGCGGCTCGATCTCCGAGGTCATGGCCGAAATTAGTGACAGCGCGTAATGCATGCGGCAGTAGTGGCCTGCAAATGGGCGTGACGTGTTTGACAATTTGCTTAATAAATTGTGATCGCCGTAACCGAAATTTGCGTTTGCTTCTCCAGACGTTTTCAAACCGCGCGGCCCATGTGCCTGCTGTCTGTAGTGTGCTGGCGGCAGGGGTCGGTTTCTCTGTATACCTCCCATAGGGACATAGAATTCAAACGCTCCGCCGCGGTAGCGTTGAGAGCGCCAAGAAACCCGTAGAGTTACGCCCCTTGCGAGTGGCGGCTCGCTAATGGCGGCTATTACGTAGCGGTTTCGTAGTGACTATGCTGTTGGCGTCGTCAGGGCAACAGTAACAACAGCCGCTCGCTTCTTGCCCCCTCTCCGTCCCACTCCACGTGGATTTTTTTGTTTTTTATTTTTTGGGTGTGAGAGAGGGGTTGCTTCTTCTCTCATGCCGCGCGCCGCTTTTTCTTTTTTTTTGTCGCTTGCTTTTTCTCCTCTCGTGCCCCGCGCCGTTTTTTTTTATGCCATGTGCGTAGTGCGCCTTTTTTTTCTTGCGTGCGCGTGTGCCTGTGCTTTATCGCGGTGCGCAGTGCGTTTGAATTCACGCAGCCACTATGTGCCAGAGCATAAAGGACGAATTCCACCCACAACATATCTTGACCTCGTTTTATTGGTCCGTTTGCGAAACAAAATATTTGTACACAGTGAACACGATCAAGTTCAGAAGAACAGAAGGGAAGAATGCACAATGTGACCATGACTAAACAGCACAAAAGCTCATTGCAAAGTTCAGAATTTATAAATTAAAAAAAATCGAACACATTGAAATGTGAAGGCCCTTTGGCGATTACACATATAAAGAACATGACTTTCCTTAGGTGCAATACTGACCTAAGCGCAGAGGAGCCTTTGATGAGACAGGGTCATGAGGTTTAAATAAATTTCAATGCATGGCAAAAAACAAAGGATCGATAGACATCTAATAATGAAATAATAATGCAATGATCTACTTATTAACCGTTGTACTGATACGAAACACACAACGACCACTCATATATTTGCTTAGATGTTGCTAAAATATATATGGGATGCAGGACACCTTCACTGCTGATAAACCAAATGAAAAAAAAAGCAGATATGGCGGAGCAGTACATTTCACTAAAAATAGCAAGACACATTATTAGGAATTGACCACTACTTAAGAGTTAGCTGGTGGCAACGGGATGAATGGCGATGGTCAGTTTATGCAGCAGCACATAACGTTCGAAGAAAAGCGTATGACTCAACGGTCAGGTGAAATAAGCCTACTACACAGCTTTTCTTATACCGGGAATACAATGTCGAGCCGAAGATAACGTCATTGAATGGAGGATGTCGTGCCGGGTACACTGAGCGCTTCATTGTGATAAACACAAACAGTAAAACTCTACATATAGGACACTCAAGGCTCACAAAAAAAAAAAACTCTCATGCCTACACATGAATTCTTAGAGCAGTTTTCCCATAGGTAATTAGAGATAATACATAAACACGAAGAGCACTTCTTTAGCTGTAAGTATACTCACATAGAATATTCACGCACCAAAAAAAAAAAAAAAGAACCGGGAGCAGAATAGAAAGCTGCTACACTTGAGTTGCCGATGGAGACTTCGGAGACAGAAGATTTCACAGCTGTTAAAGGGACCGACAACTGATTTTTCTCGACCCATTTTTTTACGGCGCGACAGAAACCTCTCCCTTCGTAGTGTTTGTAGCTGCAGTAGTTAATCCCGAAAGCACGTAGTTATTTTATAAGCAGTATTTTTCGATCTGAAAGGCTCTAAACACATATGTACCTTTCCTCCAGCAACGCTGAGAATTGATAGCGATGCCGCCAGCTGTTCTCGCGATTTGTAAAAGCTGTCGTCGTTCTGCTTTCGCAGGAGTTTCTGTAAAAGTGCTTAACCACCTTTATTTTGAGCTTTTCAACTATTTTGGAAAATAACAAGCTGTTACAATGAGATGATGTACTTAAACTCTCTAGATTTTTCCCTCTTCTAGGGACTTTAGATGTACTTTCCCTGTATTTGTCTCGCGTTTGTGCGCCTGCGCCCAAAGTTGCCTGCGCCTGTGCCATGGCTGGCTTGTCCCGGCGACGTTGCTCTCTCGATAGACGAGCCAAGCCAAGTCACCGAAAACGTTTACTACGCATATGCACGACCGTGCCGAGTAGCAGTGCACGTCGTGTCTCATATGAAGTGTAGGTAGCAAAACTACATCGCTCCAAAACCTTAGCGACCTGGAAACTGCGTGCACGGTTGCATGAGCTCGCTGAAAAGTTGCTCGAGATGCGCTGACTAGCATGGGATCATTACGTCACGCGAAGGCAGCGCCACTTTACTGCATACTACTAACGCAGGCCTATATGTACTTTTTTATCGAGTAATATCTTTTAATATAAAGAAACCAACAATATTTCAATACTAACAAAAAAGTCGTCGACCACGTACAGCGATCAATGGTCACGTGGCCGGGGACATCGGATCGTTCATGTGTTTGCCCCCCAGAGGCGCCACAGATCATTTTTCGCCACTTTCAATGAAGAAATAAACATATAAATGCGAAAAAAACAGGGTTGGTTTAAGTCAATGTGACGGACTATCTTTCCATCAGTGGGGTCACCTCATGTCATTTTCTGGGCAGTTGTCGGTCCCTTTAACCCCTCCTTGGGCGAACGCATCAGTTGTTGCCTTCTCCAATACTCCGACAACGTTCCCGTCCTGAAAAAAAAAGCGATTGAAAACTATGAATTCTAACGCTACAAATTTACGCATATGCATCACGGAAACGTCGTTTCCTCGACTCGGCTGAGTGCAAGCTGCGAACCATCGAGTCGCAGAAACGCGTATTTAAACTATGCGGAATGATAAACTGGCAAAAAAAGCAAAACGCACTTCCTAGCCCGCAGTCATGTCAGAGACACAAAAGTTAAACTATGAGTGCTTTAATTTCATTGCTTCTAGGAACAGCGATATTAACCGTAACCTCGTGCTCTCCACGATTCCGCTATATTGAAAAACAATAACTGTTGCCGAACTGCAATGGAGCTATGCATGTGTGGCTGCGAACGCAAACCGCATACTCACCTTTAGTTTTTCGGAGCATGGAAGAATCTTGCGGAACTCGGATGGTCTTGAAGTATCCGTGCGCCATTGCACGATGCACGAATTCTGCATGCCGTTAACCATCACGTAGCAAGAGCGCACACGCAGACACTGCAATAACTACACACACCGCCTAACTAACGGAACATAACGAAACTTTGCATAACGGCCGGCCGGCGGCTTCAACGGGCTCCGATGGCGGCGGCGAAGCATGGCTGCGTGCGGCGCGCGCCGGCGCGGGGAGCACGATTTTGCCGGCATGGCTGCAAGCTCTGCCATTGGCTGCTTTAATTTTGCCTCGCCATCGACTCTAGCGAATTTCACCTTCAGTTATCGCTCTTCTGCCTGGTGGCTCATTTCAAGATGGTGGCTGTGACGTAATTACTTGGGACGCCGGAGTGGCCGGCTTTCCGACCATTGCTGGCGGTCCGTCGTGCGCACCCATGAAGGAGAGAAAAGGTCAGGAAGGAGCGCGCGTAGCGTCCACAAGCCAGCCTCCTCAGAAATATCTCCTCGCGGGCAGCAGCTACGGGATCGCTCTAATATAAAGCTTCTGTCGCCATGTAGTAACTAAGTACGGCACGAAGGCGCTTGCTATTGCGCTCTTTTTTCTTAGCACTGTGAGTTGTGGCGGCCAAGGACTCATTAAGGCTGGCCTGGCTCAGAGCAACATCAGCGACATTGAGTCTGGCCAGATCCTATTCGCTGAAGCCGCGACAACTTTCTGTTGCAGCACAGCGAAATCTACAAAGCGGAATCACGCACTTTTTTACTATGATTCTGTATGTAGTCCGCGAACGCTAACTTTTATATGCTACGTAGCATAAAAGAAAACATAAAAACAGAAGATGGTGTTAGTGTTTTCAAGATCGTTCGCACTGTTATCAAGAAAGCTTATTCCGTGCGGAAGTTTCGTTTTTGGCTGTTTCTAGTTTTCTGGCGTCATTTCACCTTTTTCCTGCCCCGGTAAACAACGATGGCGTCGTTCGGTTGCAGCAAGTTCACATCCTGGCTTGTGAGCGAGGATGAGTGCGTGTTCGCTGGTAATCTGTATTCATCGAGCAGAAGGAAAAGAAGACAGCTGTGCGTCGTCAAATGTTTTGTTCCCCGCATATGCTATCATGGAGAAAAAAGTTGTGTGCGAGTGATACCGTTAGCGGAAGTGGTTCTCTCATTGCGATAGCCACCTTGAAAATAACACCGGCGACCTGTCAGTCTTCAGCAAGACCAGCTGCTTGAAAGCAAAATTGCGATTGGAAACTGTACGTAAAAACAATGACCCTTTTCATAAATTGCGTTCCATACATGGTCGGCATTTCGTTTGCCTGATATTGCTGATACAGTCACGCTAAAGATTGCGTACTGTAACACCGTACCCGTCGGCGTCTACGGCGGGAGCGGTTCTTGGCGCTTTGCGATGACGGCGATTTTCGAGGATAAAATCACCAGTGCAAAGCTTTGCCTGGGCAATAGGCACGTTCATGTCTATTATGCGGCTAACTGTCAAAAACAGCGTTCTTGGCCGACAAGGAATGCGTTTCACCCGCTTGGATTTACCACGGCCTTGGATTTACGAACGCGACGCCCGCGTGTCACCGGTCGTGGCCAAGATATCTGCGACCAATCGATGCCTTCGCGTCCACAAACAAAATAACGTGAGCGTCTCCAGAAAGTTCTTGCGTCTCCAAAAGAAGGAAAACGACGATACCGATGCTGTATTCACCGAAATTTAGGACATGGTTTCTTTTCTTGCCATTGCGTTGAATTTCCTATCACACAGTTCCTGCTCGGCCGTGCCACCCCCCCCCCCCCCTTTTTTTTCATTGACCGCTTCAAGAAAGCTACTTCCTGTGTTCCTTAGCAATAAACAATATTTTATTGCTTTGAAAAAAAAAGGGAAAAATCAAACATTACTCTATCGTGCTCACTTTTACCGCGGGCTTGAACCGCCGGCAGGTTACCGTTATGCTAGAATTCGCAGAACACAGCAATGATTTCATGTATTTTTCCTTCACTGCTGCGTTCATAAGTATCTCAAGGCTTGTCATAGCTTTCGACTAAAGCTACATATAACCTATCCTTAAATACACTATTTCAAAAATAACATCATAAACTTTGGATGTTCGTGCGAAATGGTACATGTTGGATGCGCTTGTGAAACCGAAACCGAAATCGCCCGCAAACAGACTACTTGGCGTAGTAACACATGTGCAGAAGCTCCACCCACGTAGCTTTGGCTGTGCTGCCACAGAAAGTTGTCGCGAGGTATGGCTTGTCTGAAAATATGGCGAAGCTAGTAGCTGTGAATTTCAAATTTCAAAAGATGTGAGAAGCCATGGTCTCAGCAGCTCCTCAACTGTATCTTTTGAAATAAAACTGCAGGCCGTTTGTGACCAGGTTGGTTGTTCTCATTTCAACTAGAAATATGCAAATTTAGTTATCACCTTTTGTATTTAGAGGCATTGCAGTATTGTTTTACAGCATACCAGTATTATTTGGAATTATGTTTGTCAATCTAAGTGTTCGAAATCTCTTAAAGTTGTTAGCAGTTTGCATGCAGTTGCTCCAAAGTGCTCTGAAATTCATATTTAGGTGCTCCAAAACTGCTCCAAAACTAAAATTTTCCTGCTCCAAAAACTGCTCCAAATCTCAGTTTGTGAGTGGCACCACTGTAGTCCAAATGTTGTTATTGTTGCTGAAACCCTCTTTCTGCAATGCCCTCAGGTGAAATGTAGGCAACGAATGAAGGAATAAATTGGTAAATAGTGGATGGGTAATGTGGCTTCATAAAATTCACTATATTGCATTTCTACTAATTCAGTGAAGCACATGCAGATAGTTGTGCTAGTTTGGCTGTGTTACGTTTGGCCGAGATGGGCTCCAAGCCGGGAGAAGAAGACGCCGCGACAAGGAAGCACGTACTTTTTAATGCGGCATGCTTGGCCGAAAGAAGGTGTACAAAAAAGAAGCGCCCACGGCGTGGTCCGCAGTCCTTTATAAAGGCACGCCGTGATCAAAGGGCGAGGGAAAACATATCAACGCACATGCGCGATAACAGATTATCGTTCGGAACAGATGAGCCAGACTGGGCGCCGGCTGATAAGCAGAGAGCGGTGCGCAACGCAACAGCCCCTCCCCACGGAAGAGCACCAAGGGGGGTAAAGAAGGCTCCACACGCACAGATTTTTGCGAAATGTTCGTGAAGACTTCGATGTAACGGCACTTTCGGAGATTTTCACCAGTTCAGCCGGCTGCGCGCTTGATAGGCAGTTCCGAGGTGCACAGAAGCGCCAAAGTACTTGGCGACCGACGTTCAAGGATCCGGCGAAGTGACGTCTGACCGTCTGAGGTCAGATGACTCTGTACTCGGTTTTCCAAGTCGAAGGATGCGTCCTTTACGGACGCGCGCAGGGTCCGGTGGTCTCGTAGGCCGATGTGCGGAAATGTGGAGTGCATGGCGTGGCAGCAAACTGCAGGCGTCGTCGAGGGCACGAATCCCGGGCCAGGGTCCTGGGCATAGGCGATACAGCAAGCACCCCCCGCAAACACCACAAACAACTGCCGAGTGCGGCCAGGCTAGACCCTCATACGCAGAGTGTTTTGGAGACCTTCCAATTGGAACAAAATTGACTGTCGAGGACTTGCGACAGTTACGGTTCTACGTGAATACTGAATCAAGGCTTCGGTGCCACTATGCCGACCGGCGCATAGGGAGAGAAAGCCCTGCTGAGACCATCTGCATTTGCGTGCAGCGATCCTTTCTTATGTTTAACCGTAAACGCGTACGGTTGCAAACTGAGGCTCCAACGTAACAACCTGCCATTTTTGTTAGACATCTGTTGAAGCCACGTGAGAGGACGATGATCTGTAATGAAAATGAATTCTGACCCAGCCAAATAACAGGAAAGTTTTTCTACAGCCCAAACGAGGCACGCGCATTCCTTTTCTATGGTACTGTAAGCTTGTTCGCGAGCAGACAACTTTCGGCTTGCGTACAAAATGGGATGCTCATGCCCGTGCTCGTCTTCCTGACTCAAATTTACACCTACCCCTTTTTCGCTTGCGTCACACTGCACAAGAAAGGGTTTCGAGTGGTCTGGGCTCGCCAGGACGGGCTTGGCGGTGAGAGCTATCTTCAAAGAATTAAAGGCAGCTTGTTTTGCTTCGTCCCATTGTACACGTTTAGGAGCGTCTTTTTTTTAGCGCGTCTGTAAGTGGACTAGCAACCTGAGAAAAACACTTGATATAGCGTTGGTAGTAGCCTACCATCCCTAAGAAAGTGCGGAGCTCAGTCTTCGTTTCCGGCTGAGGGAAGTCCTTGATTGGCAGAACCTTTAAATCAAGTGGACTTCGATGTCCTTGACCTATTCTGTGACCTAGGTAGTCGACTTCTGAGCGACCTAATTTGCACTTCTGGGCTTTTAATGTTAGGCCAGCCTCACCAATGCGACTTAGAACATCCCGCAAAGGGTTCACGTGCTCCGGCCAAGTATTTGAAAATACTGCGATGTCGTCGAGATACGGTAGTGCGAATGCCTCCGCTCCAGCTAGCACATGATCCATGAGTCTCGAAAAGGCGAAGGGGGGCATTTTTAAGACCGAATGGAAGAACCAAAGGCCTGAAGGTGCCGAAAGGCGTCACGAAGGCAGCCAATTCGCTCGCTCGCTCTGTTAGCGGCACTTGCCAGTATCCCCGCACTAAATCGAGCGTGGAGATAAACTTAGCTTTGCTCACCTTTTCAAGGCAGTCTTCTATGTGCGGTAAGGGATACACTTTGGTAACAGTTACAGAGTTAAGCTTACGGTAATCGATACACGGCCGCGGTCCTTTACCGTTAGCTTCTACAATTATCATTGGGGACATGAAAATTCCTTCACCCCGTTCGGTCACTTTAAGCGCCAGCATTTGATCAACTGCCTCCCTCATCAATTTTTCCTGGCGCGGTGAACATCGGTAAGCTTTACATCGCCTGTTGTTGTGCGCCGTTGGGTTGTCAGCTTCTGGTGTAAGCTCGATATCATGAGTCGTCAGAGTGGTCCGACCGGGCACCTTTGAAAACACTTGTCTCTGCTCAGCTATCAAATTTGTCAAATCTTCAAGCTGGCTTTCACTTAGAGCAGCACCGTCTGCTGTCAAATTAAGGATTTCATCCACAGAAAAACAAGTCATGTCACGGGGAATGTCAGGAAGTTCGGCTGCTACTTCTTCGGGTTGATTTAACACCAAGTTCACAACCTGCACACGCTCTACATAGGGCTTCATGAGGTTGCTGTGATAGATACGAACTTCCTTCCTACGACCTGGCAGTTTAACGACGTAGGTCGTGTCTGAAAGTTTGTGTTGTATCGTCCCGGGGCCTTCCCAGTGTACCTCCAACTTGTTAGCTTTAGAAGTACGCAACATGAGCACCTTTTGCCCTTCGTGAAACTGTCGCACGCTGCTGTTTTTGTCGTAGCGCTTTTTAGCTTTTGTCTGAGCTTCAAGCATATTAGCTTCCACCAGAGCCTGCGTGTCGTACAGGCGCTGCAGTAGGTTGCAAACGTACTCGACCACAGTCGGATCGCTACCCTTCTCTTCCCAGTTTTCACGAACTAGCCTAAGCGGGGAGCGCAGCGCCCTCCCGTACACGAGCTCTGCTGGGCTAAAACCTGTCGATTCATGTGCCACCGAACGTAAGGCAAATAGCATAGCTGGTAACGCATTGTCCCATTCTTTTTTTTGCTCGTAACACAAAGCCCGCAATACCCGCTTCATTACAGAATGAACCATCTCTACACTGTTGCTTTGCGGATGTTGAATAGAGCTGTGGTGTATCTTGATACCGCACCTGTTAAGAAATGTGGTTGTTAACTCGCTTGTGAAGACACTGCCGAGATCCGACTGTATTTCACTCGGAAAACCCACGCGGGAAAATATCAAAAGGAGGGCGTCTACTATTTCTGCCGATGTAAGACAACGCAGCGGCATTGCCTCAGGAAATTTAGTTGCAGGGCACACCATCGTCAAAAGATATTTATATCCTGACTTCGTCACCGGCAAGGGCCCCACAATGTCAACTACGACTCGACGAAACGGCTCAGCGATTATAGGAACTGCAGTCATAGGGGCCTTGTGTTTCTCGTGTGGTCTCCCAGTTCGCTGACAAACGTCACAACTACGAACAAACTCCTCTACATCTTTAAAACAGCCTGGCCAGTAATACTCGCTTAGCAGCCTTGCTTTTGTCTTTGTAATTCCGAGATGACCAGACCAGCCTGCCCGATCGGAAAGTTCTAGTATGTTCTCGCGGTACTTTAGAGGGACCACGATTTGGTCAGCGCTTGCGCCTTTCTTGCCCCGAAACTCGCGGTACAAAATGCCATTTCTTTCATAGAACGAACCACTGCCTGCGCCTTGCTTTGAAACGCTTTGGCGACATTTTGTCAAGGTTAAATGAGTTTTCTGTTCCTCGATCAACGTGGCTTTGTCGACGGAAGATAACGCCTGAAAATCGCAGCTCGTGGGTGGAATGAAACACGGTGCCTGTTCGCCTTCCTCGTGGGCGGTTTCATGCGTGTCTGAGTTTGCCTTACCGATATTATCTGATTGACCCTGTTTTTCATCCTCGGCACTGACAACGCGTGACGACGGCTCTTGGTGAGCGGCAGTTTCTTTCGCCATCGACCTCGTGACAACCATTACAGGGTTCATATCAAGTGTGACGCCTGCATTCAGCAATTCTTTTGCCGTTCTGTTTGATAGCAAATATGGACACTGTGGCATTACGCTATCCGAGACAGCTGCTTCAGTCTTAATTTCACCGAACTCCCCTTTCAATGTTACATTTGCTACTGGTAAGCTCAGAGTGCCTTCTTCTAAGGCTTGCCTTAAGCACACATAATCGCCTGTGAAATCACCAGAATTTACTAGTGAAGAGTGCACCACGTCATACCTTGCACCTGTGTCGCGCAAGACTGTACATTCTCGGCCGTTAACTTCCATGTCATGTAGGTAGGGTTGCAGCAAATCTTCGCCCTGCCCCGTAACGAACTGTATCGGCGATACTTTTGGAACGCGACACCCCGCAGCTACGTGTCCTGGTTTCTGACATTTAAAGCATACGATAGGCTTCCGCGCCTCAAAAGATTGGTTTAAAGGTGAATCCGAAGATTCCTGCTTTGTGGTATTGTTATCTTTCTTCTCAGACTTTCTAAATTCCTTCTGTTCTGGTGTAAAGCCTCGTGCGCCTCGCATGTTTCTTTCTGCGTCAAAAGAACGGTGTTTTGCGCAGTAGTCATCTGCATATTCGGCTGCCTTGCGGGCCGTCCTCACATCTGGCTTATCGAGAATCCATTCCCTCAGTTTTTCAGGAAGTGTCGAACAACATTGCTCTAGGCAGATTTCCTCAAACATTTTTGCCTTGTCACCGAACGCGTCAGCACCTTTCAGCCAATTTTCTTGGAAGCTTGCTAGCCTGTACGCGAACTCTGCGTAGCTTTCGTTCGGCTAGACTGCGCATGCGCAAACCCTTTCAAAAAAAAAAATAAAGATAAAAAACCTCCTCTCTCCCTCTCTCTCCCCTAGGCATCCCTCCCCGCGGCAACCACACCCTCACTGCGCATGCGCCTCCCCTCCTCTCTCCCCTGCTACGCTCCCCCCCTCTCTCCTCTAGGCATCCCTGCCCGCGCCGTCCACACTCCCACTGCGCATGCGCGTACCACCTCTCTTCTTCTCTCCTACGCTCCCCCCTCTCTTCTCTAGGCATCTCTGCCCGCAGCGTCCACACTTCCCCCCACTGCGCATGCGCACCCCACCTCTCTCTCCTCTCCTACGCTCCCCCCTCTCCCTCTCTCGCCTGGCGACGCCGACACAGGCAGCGTCTGCTAGCGAGTTTCTTGGTTGAAAAAACCGACTGCTCGCGCTGCACAACCGTTCACTGGCCACCCCGTATATATGGCAATGAATCTTGACCTCCAAGGTGGTGCCGGTGGGAAATTTCTCCTGTGCGTTGTTGAACAATAAAAATTCGCAGCGTGCGCGTTAACTAAAAGTGGTCTGCGGCGGAGCTCGGCGGAGCTATATATGAAAAAAAAAAATTTTAAAAATAAATAAAAAAAATTAAAAAAAACAAGAAAAAGCAAAAAAAAAGGCGCTGCGCCGTGCTCCCGACCGGGCTGCAGAAATTAGGCGCCTTTTCCTTCTTCAAACCACAACCACCATATATAAATGGAGTGAAGCGCGCGCGAAATGCATTCGCATTTCCTCACGATTCCCTTCGGGGAGGTGGGGGGCTTTTTTTTTAATGCGGCATGCTTGCCGAAAGAAGGTGTACAAAAAAAAGCGCCCACGGCGTGGTCCGCAGTCCTTTATAAAGGCACGCCGTGATCAAAGGGCGAGGGAAAACATATCAACGCACATGCGCGATAACAGATTATCGTTCGGAACAGATGAGCCAGACTTGGGCGTCGGCTGATAAGCAGAGAGCGGTGCGCAACGCAACAGCTGGCACAGCGGGACCGAATAATTCCCCTGAGGGCATTAATGCATAGTGTAGCGAGGGGCGGGGTGGGGGGATGTAAGTTCCATCTTTATCTCAGTGCCTCAGGTATGTGAAAATGGACACACTTATGGCCACCTGATTTAAGAGCAACAATCCATGTGGACCTCATCCCATGTCATATGAACCCATACTTCCACACAAAATAGCAACAAGCCTGAGCAGCCGCCCTGCGCAGAAGGCAGTAGGATGCAAACACCCAACTTACTGATACGGTCTCATCTTCCTGTAAGCGAGACAGCAACTCCTTCTACCAGTGCACACAGCGTCTGCCAAGAGCAGTCTTGCACCACCCACTTTAGGAGCAATTACAGGGCATATGTACTAGCAAAAGCAAATAAGTATACAAACAAAAAGGGGAATAACTTATAAGGTAAATACATAAGCAAAATACAAATAATTAATATATACTTGTACAAAAAAATAGTATTACTACATATAACATCATATTCGTATGTATAAAAAAAAAAAGAGAAGACAGAACGGCAACGTAGCTTATGCCTGGTGAAAATGTGAGAATATAATGCAGTGCAATTTAAAAATTTTAATAATACTTGTAATTGTAAAAACCATCTATTTAGAGTGGTACTTTTTGAATGTGTGGATTTCAGTTTGTTATTGGTCATATGCATTAAGCGTGGTTGGACATAATAGTTTGGCTGGCTGTGATAATTATCAGAATATTTTATTCAGACACAGTTCTGTGATAATGTGTGTAGTATGTTAAACATTGCAGGAAGAGACGAGAGATTGTACATGATGTGTGATTCAAGTTGTGTGGTGAAAAAACAACAAATTTACCCCTAAGCGATTTTTCCTGGTGAAGCAATTTTAGGTCCTGCACGTACTTCTTTGCTCACTCTCAGTGCCCATGGGGGGTATCCTCACTTAATTGTGTAGTTGAGTAGTGACTAGGTGATTATAGAAGAGGCCCAGCTTGTAGGTTCGCACAGAACATATCGTACAAGAGTCTTAAAGTGTCACTCGAGAAAGGACAGATTGTTTTGTTATGAAAATTAAGAAGTGTAACAAATTGTTTCTCAATTTTTCTGCCTACCTTTGCCTAGGTGCTAATCGAGCAATGAACGCACTGTTTGCTGATTGCAAGGATTTCCGATGAATATGTTGATAATGCAAACATTGAGCTGTATAAGTAAAGACTAATACATGCACGCAAGATGCATAGATGCAATGACTATGCATTCACTGCATGTATACATTACTATGATCTGAATCTGGTGCGACAGCTGGCACAGCACAACGTTCTGTCTCATTTCTTGCCTTGCATCTTATGAGCCTACTCTTATCTCACAGTACTCAGCTTTGAATGAATGATAGTAGGGGAATTTGAAGGGCTCGTTTTTTCTTTGTTGAGTTACTGTTGAGCCGAGTTACTTGATTCGAGTGGGCTTTCAGATGAAACGCAAGTACCACTCACGTATTTATGTTATCTGGGCCATGCCCTTTTCATTTTATAAAAACATAGCTCAATATTAGCTACCCTAGTTGATGATACTACTTACATGACAACTTTGCATGTGCCAGTAGCTTAGGTAGAGCTTGCTATATATAATTCAGTGAGAGTGATCCAATGAGAATACACACAGGGTGTTGTTGACAGCTCTCAGTCATTAGTCAATCGTTTTCGGATGTTATCATTGCTAACAGCAGGATCATCCATATTACACCATTGCTTATTTGTTGTGCACTTTGATATACTATGCGTTGTTTAATTGTTGTATGAAGTATGGTTAAGTATATTGAAGAGACAGCAGAATGACCATTGAGACTAGCAACAAGAAATGTAAATATTAAGTTCACTATAAACAATTTGTGTTGTCAGCAATATGAATATTCGCCTTTATGTAAGCACTCTATTCTTGAAAACATCTGACTAGCAGCTATGTGTAGCAATCATTAGATAAGTTCTAAGGAACTTCATGCATACACTACGTTCACTTAAAGCGTCAAGCTTACCACTTATATAGAAAATTTTATGTACAGTAAGAACTTCAAGCATGCTGGACACATTTTGTGTTTCTAGTATAGTGAACTTCTGTTTTGTTCAGAAAACTTACAAATTGCAAGAATGAAATTTCCACAAGGTTGTTTTCCGCTGCAATTTCTCCATGTGTTTTTATAGATATATGAAGGAAAATAAGACAGCAATAGAAGAGAGAAAGAGAACAATATGTGGGCACTTAATGGTGGCTAGTAGCCCATGAGCCTGTGGGCACTTTCAGCCAGTGGGATGGCCCAAAGTTGCTCTTTCCAGGCTGGTCTGACCAGCACAGACTCCCACTACTCATCAATACTTATTATGTAGCCGTTTTGGGTGAATTGAGGGCAAGCCATGGAATGCATGGTTAGCCTACGTGTTTCTTACATTCTTCACATTTGTCTAAATAATGGCTTGGGTGGCAGTAGTAATAAGCCACCATGTTCGAGCATTATTGTTTTAAAGGAGGCACCAGGTCACCACTTCCTGCGTAGTAATTGTCAGATGCGTAGGGTTATATTCTGGGCTCTTCTTAGTCTGTTATGATTATATAGCTCCCTGTACCTAACTGTGCAGTTCCCTCTACACCCAGAAGTGTACCTTAGTCACCCGTTACGTAATACTGCTGAAGCCATAGCATGAGCCAGCTCATTTCTGGTAAGATGCTCAATCATTGAGACAGAGTTTGCTGTTTTTTCAGTGAAATGCACCCCTGGTGGAGTTGCAGAGTGTGGCTTTGGAGTCACTGATTAAATATTTGACACAGCCTTAATGAAAACCATTGAAGAAACAAAACAGGCACTCATTTGTTCAAAGAAAAACAAACATATATAAACATTTCAGGGTCGCTAAGGGTACAATGAAGAGGGTGCAAAAGGGCGTGACTATTTATGTGTTGGGTGGTGCAGAGTGCGCATGTATATCTCGGGGAGATTACCCCGCGGCCGGTTGATTGTGTAGAGATTCTAAAAGTAGCCTTGTCAATAGGCGCTTCTCTGTCTCGATTATTCCTGCAGAATCCCAGTTGATGATGTGGTTAGTGTTCAATTGATGATCTGCCAAGGCATTCAAGCTTGCATTGTCTTTCCTGACATCATTCTGGTGCTGCTGGATTCCTCTTTTAAAATTTCCAGTTTCACATATGTAGGATAATGAAAAACAGTAGATAATTAATAAAGCCGAGGAAAGTATAGGAGGCTTAAATTGTACTGTGTTAAGTGTATAATTGTGAGATAGATGTGAATAAAGCGAAGTGGACGAAAAGACAACTTGACCCCGGCCGGTACCGAACCTGCCACCTTCGGATAATGCTTCAGATGCTCTACCAGTTGAGCTATGGGGGGAGCATCAGGCACATCATTTGAAGGTTGCAGGTTTGGAGCCTGTCAGTGGAAATTGTCTTTTCGTCCACTTTGCTTTATTCACATCTATATCACAATTACTCTGATACACTTAAAACAGTACAATTAACATCTCCCACACCTCCGTTGGCTTCATTATCTGCTGGTTTTTATTAAGGTTCTGACGAACAAAAAAAACAAGCCCTCAAAATTTCCGTCTTTCATTGATTACATATTTGGCTTATGTGGAATCCAATGCAATGGGAAATTAGTCGTCTCCTTAGGTGTTTTCAGTTCACATTGAACCTCCCACTTTGGGATCAACATCTGTTACAATGGGGACATTGCAAAGAGCTATGTACAAGGGAGATGGAAAGAAATATGAACAGTGCAGTGCGCTGTTTTAGTCATACTCTGACCTTGGTGGCAAAAAAAAAACGATGCTAGAATGGCTCTTGCTTGTATTATGGATGACTCTAGGTGCTTTTCATTACTTTCCAGACAACAACCACTTGAAAGGAAATGGGAAACAACAGAGAATGTAGATGCTGCACTGTTCACGTTTTTTTACATCCCCACTGTCATATCATTGCTGTCTTTGCTTGTGTCATTTGGGGGGGGAATCTTTCTAGGTAAAGGGAGTATCTAAAGATGTTTCCATACATTACAAGAATGTTTGCCGTTGTGGTTTATCACGCTGTGTAGTTTGTTATTTCAAGTTTATTGAGTATGTGTATGCCCATAGGTCTCTGTATGAGTCGTAATATTGCTCTTCCTATAGCGATCTCCCCTGACATTTGGAGTGTTGCATCCAGCACATGATAAAGAAGGCGTGCACTAGGCGTACCAATTAACTTGGCCTCCTTTATGGCGAAATGACGACAGAATGCGATAACTGTAAACAAGAAAAAATATGTCATGTATTCATGTATTTTTACTGGGCAGAGTAACAAAATAACACAGCTGGAAAGAGAACATACAATTTGCGCATGTGAGTGTTTGTTTTCATTGCATTTTGTGACGGTGCCAATCGTGGCAGGGGTCCGCCGTTAGTTTATGGCCGGGGTCGGCAGCCTTTTGAGGCGGAGGGCCGAATTTCTTGAAGCCGACACGGCGGGGTGGGGGGGCAGGTCAAGGGAAACGATTAGGCGAATTGAGATAAAATGTAAAAAAACTGGATTGAAATATAGAAATGATGTTTATTTGCAGCACACACGTCACAAAGTTGCAATTTACAAACAAAGCTTAGAATTATCAAAGGTGCAATGTTGGCCTTCATATAAAAGATGACAAGGGGACGGGATGAAGTTTGGACGTCGTGCGGGGGGCCGCATTACACCGCCCCGAGGGCCGCAGGTTGCCGACCCCTGGTTTATGCCGCTGTCGCTAGTGCCGGCACTGCGCACTTCGATGACATGAAGAGCACGTGGGAGCGCCCGCGACGTTGCTCTAAAAGAGTAGCGTTTCTCAGGGGCCTAATAAAGTTCTTTGTCTGTCTGTCTCGACCTACACGTCTGTACCTCACGATTGATGCCCTGATCGTCGTCAGCGTGCCGCGCTGTTGCCGCGCGACAGGCTCCCTACCTGAATCACCGAGTTCAAGACGTGTGCGAAACGCCGTGTTCTTGCAAGTTAAAGCGCACGCACTTTCAAGCATTGCGATGTCACGCCGGGCGCAAACTAGCGCAGATGGGCTGATTGCATGCCACTTGATGCGGCAGCATATCATGAATATCAACATTCGCGCAGGTTAAAGCCCCTCAGAAGCGTTTCGGGCGTCCGTGAGCGCGACCATGCAACTCGTGCCGCTGCAGAACAGAACGTAACTGTGCAAATGCTTCGTTTACGCCACAATACGGGCAATTGAACCCACATGGGCAAAAGTATGCGTTTGTGTCGTCTGCTGGTGATAGTCGCCGACAACGAACACCTCTGCTGCCTCTGCTACGCCGAACGGTTGCCAGCACTTCGCGAACATCGCGTCGGCCAATCAGCGTGCGCATGCATTCCGCTCCGTGCGGCCCCACCGTGCATAGGCTCCGTCTCCAGATCGCCCGAAAGGCGGAACAGAAAAACGGAGCGGGGGCGGACGGGCGGTCGTACCGTGGTTGGGCCTTCAACGCACCCTAGAGTTACTGTATATAACTCTAACGCGCCCTAGAGTGCCTCGATGCGAGCGGAGGCGCGGGCATCGAGGCA
>JALIZH010013029.1:0-52839 GCA_030522465.1 Rhipicephalus appendiculatus
GTTCTTCCACGAATAAAAAAGAAGACGTGTCGGTCCTACGCCTCTATGGGCGTTGAGAAACACTTTGCATTGTTTCGCTAGCATCTCGCGAATATAGTGAGTTCGACTGAAACATTCGGTTTCAATATTACGCTTTGATTGTTTCGTACAACTCAAGAGCACTATAGAATCACTAATACACCACTTGAGTCAGCCTGTATGGAGCCGAATCGGCGCTGTCTCTGTATGCATTGTTGTTAACTCTTGTGTTATATAGGGAATCACGTCATACGATGAATGCTATACAAATATGTATGCAGCACTGCAACTATGCGTGATGAAATTCACGATTCCTTTTATTCCGTACTGAACTTGTGCGGTTTGGTGTGCCTCCTCGGTTGGATCTCTCACTAGTAAGGCGTGAGTTCAGAATCGGCCCATCCTTGGCGATACGCTCACTGTTCGGCGTTCTCACAGAGACGTAAGCGTAAAATGCATGTCCCGTAAGCCACGGGCTCGTAGCGCCCGCGTCTGAATGCTTTGCTCTGCAGGCACGAAAGGACGATGGTAGAACAGAAGTTGTAAGGTATGAACGCTTTCAGGAGGTCAATAACCCATATCGCTGATCACTACGAACTATATGAAAATTAGCCAGTGAACAATCTCTGGCTGTATTTTTGGTTATCAAATGAAGCAGCTGCAGAAGACCGGCATTACGGTTACTGGATTTTGGCAGCTCATCACTGCGTGAAACACCGGCATATAGCTAAAAAGTTAGCAATGTTCTACGCCAATCAACCTTGCTGTCGAGGGAAAGCGTGTCAACTGACGCGTGAACTGGTTGCGTCAATTGGTTGTTGCGTGATTTTTCGCTGAAATCGTAGCTCTGAAGGAGTTCCATCGTTTCACCTTCCAAAACAAAAGAGAAGTGGAGGCTCTTTTTAACTGCAAATATTCCTTTGCCCGCGCACGTATTCGTGTGCGTGCGTGTGCGCGCGCCGGGGTGCTGCCGCGTGTGTGTGTGCGCGCGTGCGTACGTGTGTGCACACACACACACACACACACACACACACACACACACACACACACACACACACACACACACACACACACACACACACACACACACACACACACACACACACACACACACACACACACACACACACACACACACACACACACACACACACACACACACACACACACACACACACACACACACACACAACCACTATCGCCTGCCCAAACGCTGCTTGCCTTCGCTTCTCGGTGGACACCTACACTGTGCCGCAAGGAAGGGCAAAGTGCATTGTCATCGGGCTCCAATCTTCATTGCATCTATCTCAATGTTTCACTCACGGCCAATGCTGCTTTTTCGCTCACAACCAAAGACGCCGACGCCGAAACCACCACCGACACCGAAATTGCTGCGAAGCGAGCCCTGTAATGCTGCCGCGATAAAAAGTGCCGCTAGTTCCAATTAGAACGCAGTCGGCTGGGAGTCCGCGCAAACAGCTTTAAGAGTCAGTATTTCTATGATTGGAATGTTATCGCACACCTAATCCTGTTCATACTCTTCATTAAAGTTCATTTATGATGTTCCTGCACTATCTCGGCTCCGCAATTTCTTTAGCGGCGCACAGTTCTCGCACGAACAGCGCGGAACCAAGCTTGGCTTTGCAGCCGTCGTGCAGGCGGTGTAAATATCTCGAACGGTGCCGAAGCGGGGTTTTGCCGGAGGCGCGATGATGACATGCATGCGTCATCGCCGCGCCGCGACGTCACAGCCAGGGCTGGGCAGTATCGAAGATACATGTCTCTTAGATACTATCTTAGATACTCTTCGGGTATCTTGTATCTGTATCGCGATACGTCTCGCAATGCGAGTATCTGTATCTGTATTTCCGATACATTCAGTACTGTATCGTGTATCTTAAGATACAAGATACTGCTCTCGCAACGCTACCATGCGAAACAATAATCTCTGACTGAGCTTCGTTTCTCGCTGGTACTGGTGCTACTAAGCCACCTAAATAAAACTAAGGGCAGTGACATAATTTTATCTTTCCGCCAGAGTCCATGATTCCATAAGTCCAGAGTTCATGAGTCCATCATTGTTCGCACAAGGGCTTTCTTAGTTGTCCTTCTCTTTGCATCCGATACATTACCGACAGCACTTGAGCTGCTTTTTTTCCGGTCTAGTGACTGCAATATGTCATTTGTTAAGTGTCGCCACTCTGTGTTTATCCTTACTTTTAACTGTCTGCTGTATTTCTGCTAGTGTTTACACATTTATATTTCACTTGAGTTTACTCTTCTGCGAAGGCGATTGGGGCAACAAATATGTCATTATGTGGGCGTGCATTGAGTACAGTACAAAGCACTCTGCTTACTGCTTGGTAAAATGGCGAAATTAAGTTGAAATGAAAATAATTAGGAGCCATCTTAAAGATCTTACGAAGCGGATTCTAGAAACATAGTTATCCCAAATGGTGAGTTTTGCTCATGGCCGTCCCAAGCCATTTCAGGCAATTTTCCATAAGCACTGATTTTTTTTTTGCCTAACCTTAACAGGTAATTTTGCGATATTTCATGCTTAATTGTCATGGCTATTAGGAGTGCCGCCTGTATCTATAGCTGTTCAATATGCATGTTTGATACGGAACGGCTTTTATATTTTAGCTAGAATTGTTTTTCTCTTTGTGGGCCTCCCTATTTTTTTTCTACTATTACTGATTGCCTCCTAGTCGCAGCTATAGGCGGCTATTGCATGAATAGCACCGCAATCCTGCAAGGATTCGTGCAACTATACTGCCACGCATTCTTATTTTTTTTTTTTACTTTGGTGTGATCGGATTTAAACCACCAAAAACGGTTATCACCACTCGGTGGAAGCCGCACCGCAACGTTTCGGAATCTTCGAGATTGTCTTAGATTGTTCTGTTAAGATTACGCGCGCAAATCCTGCCGCGGCGGCCTCGTTTCGATGGAGGCGAAATGCTAAAGGTGCATGTACTTAGATTTAATTGCACTTTATAGAGCATCCGTTGTCAAAATTTCTGGAGCCCTCTACTACTGCGTCCCTCGTAATAATATCGTGGTTTTGGGACGTAAGAAATGGACATTTATTGTTAATATTGCGCGCAGTGCGCGTTTACTCTAATTCATTTGTGAGCTTACGTGATCACCAGCGATAGCGCTGAAAGGTGCGGTCACTGATGTATAAAACAAGACCCCTTCTGCTGATTATCAGATTACCGAAGGCCGACCATATACATTGCCGCCATCAGAGTACAGTGCACATTGCTGGTACATTGAGTTACTTAGTTTTCTAGGTACAAGTTGACCCAATAAAGAGTTTCGTATAGAATAACTTCCGCGTCCTTCATAGTCACCGCCACGTGACAATACAATAGGTCTGAGGCGTTTCTGGGGTGCACATGTTCTCTCGTTGAAGAAAAATTTATTGCACGTTTGTGAGTATATAGATAGCGAACGCTTTACGCCAGCAGATTAGAATAGGAAAAGAAATTGCAGTTTTATGTGCTGTACGCATGCACAATGCTTCACAAAAAAGTCGCTACCAGCGTTGTCCCTGCTGTAAACCGGTGATTTGGTATTGCATAAACAGTCTTTTATGGGCAAGGTAAAACCTGCACATCGGTATTTGCGCCATCGTGCGAAGGCTTCTTATTGAAGCTCGTGTGGTTAGATGGCAACCCGCTAGCCGGTCGGCAAGCTCAGCAGCGACTCCCACCAATTACATAAATGACAAGCAAGAACCGCTGTCAGCGATGTGTCTAAAGAGCTGTCCTGTTAAGCAGCTGAAACAAACCCTAATAAGTTCTTCGGAAGTAAACTAATGTACTATGACCAAGGACAAAACTTTTGAGATGTTAACAGACATTTCATTGAAATGAAATGAAATCAGTCACATTTAAGAAATTTTCAAGCAGGCATTTTTGTGCATAGGCGTTCGCTACTACATTATCGGGGTCTATTACAACGAATTTGCGAATGTATCGAAGTATCTTAAGATACTATTGGCAAGTATCGTATCGGATACAGTTGTTGCGGTAGTATCTTATATCTGTATCTCCAATACTTCTTGCCCTCCCGAGTATCTTGTATCGTATCGCGATACAATTTCAAAGTATCTTTGCCCAGCCCTGGTCACAGCCCAGCCCATTCGCCAGACTCTCTTCTCCATATACGGCTGTGACCTTGAGGGATGCAAGACGCCGGTAGGGATGGTCGATTACAATTTTTAATCGATTAATCGTTAATCGTTCAACGATTTAGCCTTTAATCGATTAATTGGATTCGATGTGATGTTTTAATCGATTAATCGATTAATCGACATTTTTGAAGTGCACTTTAAAAAGGGTATCTCATTGTTTGAGAAGGATTGTTCGTGTTTGATCTTGACCGAAGTCTATCAGACGCGCTCGAGATCACATGTGCCCATTCGCGCCTTCGTGAAAATTCGTGTTTTCGCCCAGTGGACACAGTGGAACTGCAGTATTTGGGTGATATCACAGATTCAAATATCTGTGGCCATGGTCCATGGATGATTCGGCAGGCGGTCGTATTTCCTTGAAGTCTGCCTAGTCGAGCTCAACGAAATCGGAGGCGTTTTCGGCGACCACACTGGTCGAAAAGACGCACCGGAAACATGCAGCGTGGCCGAGGGTTAGGAAATCCCGCGAAAGGCAAAGCAGAGGTGAAGAGAAAGAGGAAGTAAATAAGACGCTCGCACATTGGAACGGTATCTTTTCTCCGTTTGTCCGTTAGATATTGCGGAAGCCCTCAATAATACTATAATTGCGGACTGACGTGATCTCTTCCTTGAGGTCACCCATGCGAGATTGCACAGCAACATGCCGGCCTCAAACAGACCATTGTTATAGGCATCTGCGGGAAGTAGAGCGCCATGAGTTTTTGCCCCCAGTTAAAATGAACGGCAATTGCGCAAGTGTACTTCACATATTTCACCTCGTCGTTGCCTTAACTCGGGGCTACGGGCACATCTTCAATCGTGCGCACAGCCGGAACTGTATTAATAATAATAATAATAATAATAATAATAATAATAATAAGAATAATAATAATAATAATAATAATAATAATAATAATCTGGTGTTTTACATCCCATAACCACGATATGATTATGAGGAACTCCGTAGTGCAGGGCTCCGGAAACTTCGACCACCTGGGGTTCTGTAACGTGCACCTAAATCTAAGTACACGGTCCTCAGGCATCTTCGATTCCATCGAAAAAGCGGGCGCTGCGACCAGGATTCGATCCCACGACCTTCGGGTCAGCTGTAGAGCACCTCAACCACTATAGACCACCGTGCAGCCCGAACTGTGAGCGTTTGGGCTCCACAGTCAGGCATTAGAACATATAGTATTTCGCCACTGTCTTTCTTTCGCGTCACAGCTGAAGACGGGGGCCCTCTAAGCTGGCTTACGTGAGAGTGTAAGCGTTAGCTGAAAGCGACACTTCTCCAGGGTCTGGTAGAGCATTTTCATAATCCGCGAGTGCGCTTCCTTGCTCTACATATTCGCACAACTAATGGCGGCACCTGTTGTGCTGTATGTGGAGACGAGGTCCTAGTTGCACGCGCTAGCGCTTATCTGGAGATCTGCTGACTCTACCTTTTCAGCGTCATAGCGCAAGCAAACTACGCTTGAACACGCTCTTTGCGGTAGTGACTAACTGGTATAAATTGGGCTAACTGCACCGCAGGAATGCTAGCTTGACAATCTTGAAATATATATATATATATATATATATATATATATATATATATATATATATATATATATATATATATATATATATATATATATATATATATATATATGATCCCTTCTCTCTGCCACCATCACACTAGATCACTCGTTTTCCCCATAACAGTGTAGTCGGCCGGGGCGTACTAGCTCAGGCCATCCCCTCTGCTTTCTAATGTATTTTTTTCTCTTTCATTCATTGGTAATCAATAATCTTTTATCTCCTAAGGAATAAAGTATAACGGCAATAGGAACCAGTCAAGAAATAAAAAACGCATATTACAATGTGGGACTTATTTTACCGCTGTATAGTGCCGTTAAACCAGAAAAAAATAAAACGTGAGAACTAAATAATAATATTGTGTGGGGCTCTATGTCCCAAAAACCACGATATGATTATGAGGGACGCCGAAGTGGAGAGCTCCGGAAATTTCAACCATCTGGTGTTCTTTAACGTGCACTTACATCGCACAATACGCGGGCCTCTAGCATTTCGCCTCCGTCGAAATGCGACCGCCACGCCCGGGTTCGAACCTCGCGACCTTTGGGTCAGCAGCCATGTGCTGTAACCACTGATCCAGTATGGCTGAGCAGAGAGTTAAATAAAATACCCAGAAGGTTGCCATAGACTCAGCAAGCGAAGAAACTCGCTAGTTTATCAAAGGCAAGGAGAGCTGAGCTTGGGCGATGGAGCACGATGAAACAGCGCGGAGCCGTAAACGAACACAAACAGAATAAGCAACTAGAAGATGCGCTCGCACGTCTGAAATGTACAGAAAACAATAAATTTCTGTGTTGAGCGTTGACGCACCGCCTTGCTGCTTTCATTCAATCAAGCCATAGCGCTGAAAACACAGGGACAAAGGAAGGGGTCCTGCGAAGGGGACCAAACTTTTTGAACGAATATGAATTATCAACAATCCATCCTTTTGAAACGTAAGAATCGCTTGTGTAATTGAAGAGCGACTTGATTTTCAAGATAAGTTATACAAAGGCTCTTGGCTAAATAGCGAGATACTGATAACTTTACATATTACGCTAAGCGGTGCGCGCTTTATGTACGCCGTCCAAAAAAAAAAAAAAAAACACTATATGCATAGTAGAAGAAAGGGGGGGCGATAGAAGAAAGGGGGGCGAGAGGAGGTGAATGCAGTAAGCAGTGAGCTGAGAGAAGCGGGCAAGTACATTTCTGCCTCGTCGGGGTGGGGCCACCTCCTGCCCGCGCTTGAAGTTTTGGGGAGGGCTTAGAGGGTGGGCGCCGTAGGCGACGGAGACCAGGGCGAGTTCATTTCTGCCTCTATGGGGTAGGGCCACAGACCTCTTTGGGGTAGGGCCACAGACGGCTTTGGGCTCGTTCTACTAGCGTATAAATGTGCGCTGTAGTGAAAAATATTAGGTGTGCTCGACTTCTGCGTCTCGGCATCGCTCGCCTCGCACTCATGCGCACTGGCCAAGGGGCGGTATTGGGGGGTGGAGGTGGCAGTTGCCGTAATCGATTAATCGCAAAGTTCTAACAGATTAATTCGATTACTTGAAAGGCGGAAATTGATTACGATTAGCCTAATCGATTAATCATGCACCTTCAATCGATTAATCGATTAATCGTTCATCGATTTTACCATCCCTAGATGTGAGTATGATAGCGCGACGTGTTTGTGCGCTACACTTCGCTGCGCATACATGCATTTCGCGCGCATGTACGGCGGCTCGATACATCCCACTGGCGGCCACGACCGCAGCGCGATATATATATATATATATATATATATATATATATATATATATATATATATATATATATATAGATACAGATACTGTAATTTGGAGCGCTATTTATGATGCACATAAAAGCATAAAACTATGTACAGTAAACAGAGCGACTCCATAGTGCAGCATCAGGCCTCTTCCACTACGCTGCATGACATATTGCTTTCTTAGGACCTTTAACGCAATTTAAAAATGTAATGTTGCTCAAATTGTGAAAAGGATTCACTGCAATTCAAAGTCTTTTTTATTTCCCCCTAGATCTAAGCACAGGTGCTGGCTATTTGTCGGTGCCTTTAATGAGGAAATCATTATTAAGATTGTAAGGTGAGCGAGTTGGTTGGTCTCATCATGAATTTTGTGCATTGCTCATGAGTAGGATAACGGACAGTCTCTTGTGTGCGCCAACGGACGACATCTTGTGGGCTTCTTTCGTCCATCGTCCTACTCGTGAGTGTTGCATGAAATGAATTAGGAAATCTGCACGTTTTTCAGTGTCAGCATAGGTCATTCCATTAAATAAGCTGCATGAGCAGAGCAACCAGCTAATGCTGTTTCCCTGTGCAATTGGGGTTGTGCTTTTGCTGGATGACCTTTTAGGTGCGAAGTTCCTTAGAGACTCGCCTTGTCGGCATCTGCTGTCGTCATGGTGTGTCATGTAGTCATGGTCCATCATAAGGTTAACTTCACGTGATGATGTCATTCTATCATGACATCATGACGACACACAGTTGACAAAATTTGTGACGTGATCATGACATGGCCAAGCACCTTAGGGGTCTCAGCTGGTCGGCGTCTAATGTCATCACTAGAGGCCGAATTTTTAGGCACTAAAAATCGCGTTTTAAGCGCCAAAAAACAGGCAGGCAAAACACAGTTTTAGGCCCCCAAGATCGTAAATATAGGCACGATAAATATTTACAAAAACTCAAATTTTCGAAGAAAGACGTGTGCGATCTGTGTCTAGGACAGCAAAGCAAACAAGTGTTACAGTTTACGATGGCAGAAAGGCGTCAATGGCTTAACTAGCCATGTTATTGTCCGTTTTCCCGCACCGTTTCCAGAACACGGTTTCTTCGTTTATTGTCCAGCATTGGTGAGTTAAGTGCCCGCCGTCGAATCAACACGCTCCTGGGTCTCTTTCTTTTTCGGCATGGCTGTGAAGGGCAGCCCAGGAGCCAATAGCCAGACCGCTAAAAGGGAAGAATAGTCTTTTAACCTCGTATTGGCCCGGTATAATCACGCAGGGTCAATTTATCCTCTGTCACTGAACACCTTAAAGGGCGCCTTACCAGGTTCGAGCATTTCCAGCTGACAAGTGTAATGCATGCGCTGGGCGCTAACGATCACGTCTGCCAAGATTTGCAACGCTACGCGCCGCGGAAAGAGGTGAAATATCAGACTAAACGCCGCTTGCCCTTGATCTCACGGCCGCGCGCACCAATATGGAGGAGGTGACGTACAACAAGGAATGGTCCTGCTTACGTCAGAGTAGTACGTGACACTGCGAGAATGATTCGAGGCGACGTGTGTAATTTGTGCAATCTGTTGCTTGAATAGAAGAATGAAAGTTGTAGAAATATTAAATCGTACGAACGGAATCTGTGTGCGTTTTTATTTATTTTTTTTACTTCGAATCGAGCGCGATGCGAGACTAAGCTGTCTCCATTTCATTTGCGTCCGTGTTCTCGCCGTTGCCGCGTCGTGCCGGCGCCAGCCCTGACAACGCTTGGCGTGTTTTTGATGCATCGTCCCTTACAGCAGTTATAGCGATGCGACGCGCTGTGTCGCGGTAAGGATACGTCATCTATGCCAGCCTCTCCAAGCGCGTAGAGGGGATCCACCCCACAGAAATCGGCAGTACACTAGAGAGAACGCCGAAACGGTACAACACCGCTTGTGTGCGCGACCTGGCTTGGGCATGTCATGCGCACACAGTGTTAACCTTGCGTACGCATGACGTGTTGATGCGTCTGCGTCGTGTGATCTTCCGGCTCCGAGTTCCTCCGATACCGAAGAGATCAGGGGAAGAAATTTGGCTTGCGAGTGGCAAAGGTTTCAAGCTCACCTACCAGCATCATGCTTTCGCGGCTCGTAATGAACCAGTTAAAAAGTTCTTGCGGTACAAAGCTATTCATCAGGCACGCAACAACTTCCAGTGTCAAACTAAAATTTCTTATGTGACCTGGTGAAGCGCCCTTTAAGAAGTAAATTACAAACGAAACAAAAGCCAAGTGCACATCAGATTTTTTTACTTGCACTCTACATTCCCCCTGACGGTACTCCATGCCATGGTTTCGCATTCGTTCTCCATGTTCCTGCTGCCGCACAGAGGTACCTCCTGTTTTCTGCCCCCCACCACACCCCGGTCTTCAAGGAGGTGCTTCAATTCCTTGGGGAATACTGGACTGGAAAACAGGCTGTAAAACCCGCCCGCCGTGTATTCGGCCACGGACGCCAGTCTCCTCTTTTCTCATCTCCTCTTGCCACCTTTAGTTTCCTCTCCCCATTGCACTGTATACGCTGGGACGTGCTCCCATTTAGGTTTGCAGAAATAGCGCCTTTTCCTCTCCCCCTCCTCCCCTTGCTCCAAACCGCTCGCGCCATGCCACTACGGTGGGGTAAAGTGGCCGGCGCGTCCCATTTCACTGCTACTAGCGGTTGCTTACCGGAAATTTGTTGAACTATGGGAACTAGGTTGTGGCACCCCATAGAGTTCCGAAACGTCAATTTTGCCCGGTAACCTGAATTACGGTCTCAAACTGTACTCCAAAGCAAAATTTGAGCATAAATAGTGCTCATATGGGAGCCGTTCTTGAAAATAGGTATTTATAGGCACTTATAGACATTTAGGCACAAACCCCAAAAATAGGCATTTATAGGCACTGTAAAAACACTACAAAAGCCCTCCTTAATCCCCTAATTCGTGCTCATATATCATAGTGGCACGATAGGAACGCAAAGAACAAAATAGGCATTTGCCTAAAATCCGGTCTCTAGTCATCACGGTGTGTCACGTAGTCACGGATCCATTAGAAAAACGGATATGTGCCACGAAAATTGGGTAAGTGCCACTACTTGCCACCGGTATACTAAAAATGAAGAAGGCAACAGTTAGCCCAACAAATAGCCGAGGACGTTAGTGGAGCTGAAACACCCTTCCCTACATGCCATAGGGAACTAAAACCGGGCATATCCCTTTGTTGCATGCTGTCCACTACAGTGGACAAATTTCTGGAATTTTTGGAGCAGCTACGGCGCCTCGTTGACGAGCATGGGCATATTGCAGGCCCGTAGCCAGCAATTTTTTCGGGGGGGGGGGGCACCTGCTGAAAACCTTGAAAACCCCCCTATTTTCCATTATTTTTTCTCGGTAAAACACCCCCTCAACCCGAATTTCGGAGAAGGAGGGGCCCTAGCCCCCCCCCCCCCTGGCTACGGGTCTGGCATACTGGTAACTAAAGTGGACCAAAAGAGTTTTCATTCGCCGCATGAGATGGCGCCATGGTCCCACGCTTTTTCCTGCACTCTTGTTCAAGATGGCAGACCCCCGTACTTTCTCGGATAAGTCAAGTTCTCCTTCACATCTTTTTCTTATAACACAGATGAAATCGCGAATCGGTATGTTTTATTGAATGCGCGCCATAGAAGAAGCATTCGTAGACACATGAGATGTAAATATTGCGGCTTAGCGAAGTCAAGATAATTTTTTAGAATTGAGTTTAGAAATATGTCCACTGTAGTGGACATCATGCATTGTGGGGGAACGCAGCTGTGGTGCGTCCGAGACGTGCATATGCATATTGGTGACTAAAGTAGACAAAAAGGGTTTTTCATTCGCCGTGCTAGATCGCGCCAGGGTCCCACGCTTTTTCCTGCACTTTTGTTCAAGTAAGCAGACTCCTACTTTGGCGGGTAATTCAAGTTCTTTACTTTTTTTTCTTATAACAAAAAAGTCACAGTTTCGCCACTAGGGCGAAGCAATGAATGCGACAGGCAAGAAAATAGTTTGTCACATGAAGAACGACAAGCAGCTCGATACTTGCAACGCGCCGCCGCAGCACAAAGAAGGACGCTCGGAAAGGACGCATAGGTATACACAGGAGGACAAGCGTGAACTAACAACTGTCGCAGTTGTTACGTGTTTGTATTTGAGCAACGCGCGGCGAGTGTCCAGAAGCCGACGCTGTTGTTGTTGTTGCCTCTGGTATGGCTCATACCCACTCAGGGTATTGATTGGCCAAGGATTGATTATATGATTATATGACTTGTCGACGCTGTTTGATACTTCTTTTTCTTTTAAACTGCGGCACGTGGAATGACCCCTCTGCGTCTCCCTGCCACGCGGTGGCGTCTGACGCCAATGCGCCCGGTGTTCTTTTTTTTCATCTACATCGTGAATGCTACAGAAGGGAGCCACTTTTTCGTGCGCATCTCAAGGGTAGTTTTCAACTTGAAAGAAACTGTAAAAGCGTTGCGTGATAGAAAACACGCTCAAGCTGTTCCGAGATCTGCGTACAGCGAGTGGCAAATGGTGCGTATGAATAACTCGCCGTTATATCTCTAGCACGAGCATGGCGTGTGGCTGTGTTGGCTAGCGCAGCAGGCTGGGGGAGCGAAGGGTCACTGGTTCGAATCCCCGGTCAAGTTGTTTGGAATTTTTTTTCTACTGATTTATTTTTCTATATGCCTTTTTTATATATACACACACATATACATATCCGGGACATGGCAGCGTCGACAGACGGCGACGGCGAAAATCAGCCGAGAGTGTCCATATAATTGCTATCGCAATAAAATGAAATCGTGATTTGGTAGGTTTTATTGAATACACGCGATAGAAGAAGCACTCGTAGTCACGAGCTGGAAATATTGCAGCTTAGTGAAGTCAAGATAATTTTTGAAAATAGTTGAACCCCTTCAGCGCCCCTCCCCACCCCCCTAAGCCACCCTCCACTTGAAGGAAAAAATTTCATTTCTTCTTACTCTTCTGGTGGTATTGCAGCTAATTTTTTGTGTTAATTTGTTCGAGCAAGAAGGCTCGACGGCTGGAAAAAAACTTTTGGCAACTTTCACTAATTGAACCTCTTGTGCATGTTGTCCTACTGTAGTGTAGTGTTCTGTATCTTATGAAATAAAGGTTTGTCTTCAACAAGATTTTTTTCTCTGCTTTTTCTGAATGAAAAACAGCAGAAAACCAAAAGTAAGCACTGTTTAGATGCGTAGGTTTTCGCCATGCAACAAAGGGATATAGGGAACCAGAAAAACGCAGCATGCTTCGCCCCTCCCCAGGTTTCATGTTAGTGGAGCTTAAACACCCTTCCCTACATGCTTCGCTGTTCCCCAGGCTTTTCTTTTTTTTTTACATACAGTACATAATTAACTTGTAGCTGTTCAGAAAAAGTGATACAACGGTTGCAAATGCAAGGCATTAACTTTAAGAAGGAATGCCTCAATGTGCCCCGAGAAAATGTTTTCTTCTACTGCGGAAACTTGGATATCGTAATTTACAAATTCTTAAACACCTCATTTACGACCTTCTGCAGGTTGGTCTCAAGCAGGAAACTAGAAGGGGCAGTGGTTTCCAGAAGAAACCAAGGGCCCCCAAGCTCTCTGTGACACAAACAGGAAAGACACTGTTGGGCATTGAAAACCTGCGCCAGGAGTGCATTACCAGTGCGCACTGCTGGTAAGAAGGTGACCACCCCAAGAGGAACTTCATGCTTTGCACTGTTAGTGCCTGAATGGTTTTGTTTTTTCCCCTGCCACAAGTGATAAAATACTGCGTGAAGTTCAGCCAGGGTGGATAGAAGGAATAGGGGGGGACTAGTATGGAGATCTTGTACGGGTGCTGTTAGTGGCTCCAAGTGCTGCTGCTGTTCAGCAGTGTACTTTCGTTCACCTCGGTAAATGTACAGATGCATCAGGAAAATTACCTCTGCTAATTTTTTCTAGAGCTGCCAACATTTTGCATTACGCATGAGTTTTGTTCCAAACGTAAAAGCACAAAGAAGCCCGCCATAGATTAAAATGCCGTAATATCACTTACGGGAGGCCCTAGATCTAGGCTTGGGCTTGTTATCATAAGCACATCTGTTGGGTCAGCATGACCATTTAAAACACGTACGGCTAAAAAAATAGGGGGGCCGTTTCATCATGAATACGACATAATCCATTGATCACATCTCGTGAATCTGGTGCAGCGGCACATTGGTTCATTCAGAAGGTTGGAAAAAACTTATCCCATAAATATACACGAACTCAAATTTACGCAACTGGTGTCGCTACAGATAAATGATGTGTCCAAATGGACATTATTTTCAAGAAAACCTTATCAACACAATGAATAAATCGAGTTGTAGATCAATATTTTATGCACCTTAGGATGGAGCACATGTTTACATTGAAAAGTTGAAGATAAGTCATCACTGAAAAACACAGCTGTTTAAAAAGCAATTTTTTAATTTAATGCAAGTATACTAAAAGTACAATACTGTGAATTTCAAATTAAATATATATACTTGAACTAAGGCACACTGTGTAGAATGATTTGACATAATCAAGAGTTGAAGAAAGCTTGTCTGGTTGGGGCTGAAACATGACAAAAGAAGTACGTGTACTCAACAGGCACGTGGCAGCGGGAAAGACTGCAGATGCCTCCATGCACTTTGGTTTGTGTGCAATTTTGAACTCATTGTCAGTGGCGACTGAATTACTTTTTCAGGTACAGTGCGTTTTAAGCTAAATTGTTTGACACAAACAGCCTAGATAAAAGGCAGCGTATATTGAGGCAAATACAAATGCTTTGAAGATGATTAAAACGGCTGCTGCCTTTTTTTTCTTGCAATTTTTGTGATCCTTCGCTTATGCGCTCTGCTTTTTGAGGTACAGTTTATGCAAAGCCTACTGAGCATAGGCCTTAAAAAACAAACGCTGGTCATGTTAAGTCTCAGTCGTTGGTTATAATTATAGGTAGCCATTCTAAAAATTGCGATTTCCAACTTCATTATTTTCTTGAAGATTTTATCATACATAATATACTCCGAAGTCTGAGTCAATTTTGCTAAATAAACGAGGTGTGGTCATTATGTGTCACGTAGAGTCGTTCAGTTCTACTGCACATTTTACATTCCTATTTGGGCAATTATTTCAAATATCAGCATTTAAAATGTGATTAATACACTGTATGTACTTCTACGGCTTTAACACTTTTACAGATAGCAAATCTACATAACTCTCCTGTTGGCAGGTTATTTCAGTCTTTTCGCTCACACAGCTTGCACCCCTGTTCCTGTTTGAGTAGGCTATGGTGGTCTGACTGGCACTGATTCCCAATGGCAGCTGCCACGATGCTGCCTACTTGTGTGCTGATTTTCAAGCTTCATAAGTTGCAGCGTTTCATGTTACAAAGTTGTCCAAAGTGCAAATATTGCAGACGAACTGTAAAATAAGAGTGTACATGTACACACAACTAAGTTTACATTTAGGGTTTTTACTGGCAATGATTTTAAATATATAGTTAGTATCCTGGAAGCATTTAATTGACAATTTTACGTAATCACATTTTACTAGATTTACTTCACCATTCAAAAATTAAAAACCACCTTCTTATTTTTTCATGAGATAAGCATGCCATTACATTTTCTTGCATGCCGTAGAGCTCATTTGTGTGCTTTCCTCTTCTAAGATTCACATATGCATAACAAGAAGCAATGAAAGCATTTCCTTTTCAGCACCATTCTATGTGTTATTTCTTCTGCATGAGAACTAAGTTGCTTACATGTGTGTCGAACATTATGTGTGCTTATCATATATACATTCAGATGCCTATGAAGAACACGTCAAGGTTTATGGCAGTGACGTCCCAGGATGCACAGTGCCGCTGGAGCCTCAACCAGCATTTGGCCGACCTCCTCAAATGTTTGAAGAGATGAAGACAACACTACACCTTCACGACACCGTGATTACTATTTAATTATGAAATTTTCGTTCGTAAATTGCTATTGTTGTGCTCGTGAAATGACAGTGCAGGGTCACCTCATTTGAGTACAGTCAAGATTGAGGTATGGCAATTGACAAAGCTAGAGTGTACGAACATACACAAATTTTAGTCCTTGCAGCAGGGCGGCTTTCAATGTGCATATAAATGCTTTCCTTACGCGTTTACTGACATTATTTATTCTTTTGGTGTATAACATGAAACACAACGTTATTTGTTGCAATGCGAACACAGCTTATGATGTTTAGCATGTTAATTGAGTAGCTTCTTAACAGATTTGTTTTCTTATAAAAGCTTATTTCGTTTGTGCATTAAGGCTGTTTAAGAAAGGTACCAACTGCCATTTCTTCATCATGCAACTTTAAGAAAGATATATGCATATGATTGCTACACTGTACTGAGTTACTAAACACATGTCCATTGAATTTCCTACGTTATGTTGTTTCCACCAGATTCGGACGTCCATCGGCGAGATACTGCTTTCCATAAGCTGCGGATGTCCGTGCGGTTTAACTGCTTTCCATAAGATGCGGAAAATCCGCATGATTTACGAATGATACGGCTTTTCCATAAGAGGCGGACATCCCCATGATTTCCGCATAATACGGCTTTCCAATAAGATCCGGATATCCGCATGATTTCAGCATGATGCGGTTTTCCATATTCCAATAATTCCATATCTGCGGAACTGCGTTCATACGGAAGCGTTTCAACAGGGATTGCATACATAGATGTAATGAGCGGGACAAAACTTATCAGATAGGCCGTCTTCCTTAGAGGGAAACATACCGAATGCAGTACACGTTGAAGTCAAAGGAAGTAAACGTGTAGCTGTGTGATGGTTTTAATCCAAGTTTTGTGAACATTACACGAAGAAAGCGAAAGTGAGCAAAATAAGAACTTGCTACCCGCCATGGTGGTCAAGTGGTTACCGTCCACGTCTGCTCCGCAGAAGGTCACGGGATTGAAATCACGGTCGCTGCTAGGTCATTTTCGATGGATTCGAAGATGATTGACAACAATGTAGTCAGATTTAGGTGCGCGTTAAAAAACCCAGGTGGTCTTAATTTCTGCAACATTCCCCTACGGCGTGTGTCATAATCATATCATGTTTTTGGGACTCAATCTCAACTTATTATTATTAAAACATTAACTTGCAGCTTGGATCAAGCGCGACACACAACTTTCGCCTTACTCATGCGGTGGACTACAGTGCCCCACAGCGGCGGCTGGGTAATATTCTCTTACTATACTCCATCTCCTAATTACCTTGCAGCACTGGTGAAGTTACGAGGAGTACACAGGCAGAACTCTTGCGCAGCATATAATATAGTTCCGGGCATAACTATTCCATTAATAATCATATACAAGAGTTTTAGCTGTGCTTCTTGCACGACGCGTTACTGCGATACGAAGTACGTTAGGCGTGTATTCGCAAACTCTGAATTATTGTAGCAATTACTAGCTGGTAATCGTAATAACCTTCCTAACCGCGATGACGTACAGCAACACGGCAGCCCCCATAGAGACCAGACCGTCCGCTTCCATCCGAATTGGTGCTTTTTACTGGCTCTCTACTCAGACAGCAAGAAATAAGTGGTATAACCTGTCGTCGCTTGGTCTCATCTAACGCTGAGGGCATAACATCAGGTATCTTAAGTCGCTATTATTTAGATCGCTCGTTTGTTTTGATGCTGCTAGGACTACCAAGGCGGTGCCGAGCGGTAAAAATGGTTTGATGTCAACTTAGCAGATGGCACGACAACATTAGCGCCGGTGATGCGTTGACGATGCGAAACACCCTCAATGTCTATATTGGTTTCTGTGCCAATAATGTGCAGTTCCACTCAAGAACGGTAGGTGATGGCCGCTGAATGTGTGTCGTGGTCGTGTAGGCTCCCTATACCTCGCGACAACTTTCTGTGGCAGCACAGCAAAAGCTAGGAAGCCGAATCACGCACTTTTTTACTACGCTTCTGCATGTAGTCCGCGAACGCTAACTTTTATGTGCTGCGTATCATAAAAGAAAACATAAAAACAAAAGATGTAGTTATTATGTTCAAGATCGTTCACATTGTTATCAATAAAGCTTACTTCGTGCGGGAGTTTCGTTTTTTGCTGTTTCTAGTTTTCTGGTTTTCTGGTGTCACTTCACCTTTTTCCTGCCCCGGCAAACAACGATGGCGTCGTTCGGTTGCACCAGATTCACATCGTGGCTCGAGTGCGCGCATCGAGGATGAGTGCGCGTTCGTTAGGTGATCTGTATTCATCGAGCAGAAGGAAAAGAAGACAGCTCTGCATCGTCAAATATTTTGTTCTCCGCATATGCTATCACGGAGAAAGAAGTTGTGTGTGAGTGATACCGTCAGCGCAAGTGGGTCTCTCATCGCGATAGCCGCCTTCAAAGTGACACCGGCGACCTGTCAGTCTTCAGGAAGACCAGCTGCTTGAAAGCTAAATTTCGATTGGAAACTGTACGTAAAAACAATGACCCTTTTCTTAAGTTGCGTTCCATACGAGGTCGGTATTTCGGTTGCCTGATATTGCTGATACAATCACGCTAAAGATTGCGTGCTGTAACACCGTGCCCGTCAGCGTCTCCGGCCGTAGTGGTTCTTGGCGCTTTGCGATGACAGCGATTTTGGAGGATAAAATCACCAGTGCAAAGCTTCGCCTGGGGGCCTGGGCAACAGGCGCGTCCATGTCTATTATGCGGCTAACTGCCAAAACAGCGTTCTTGACTGAGTAAGGAGTGCGTTTCACCCCCTTGGATTTACCACGGCCGTCGATTACTAACGTGAGACGCCCGCCTGTGGCTGGTCGTGGCCATGATATCTGCGAGCCATCGATGCCTTCGCGTCCACAAACAAAATAATGTGAGCGTCTCCGGAAAGCTGTTGCGTCTCTAAAAGAAGGAACACGACAATACCGGCCATGTATTCACCGAAATTGAGGACGCGGTTTCTTGCCATTGCGTTTAATTTCCTATCACACAGTTCCTGCTCGGCCGTGCCATCCGCCCCCTCCCCCCCTTTTTTTTCAAAAATAAAACCAACCGCTTCAATAAAGCTGCTTCCTGTGTTCCTTAGCAATAAAGAATATTTTATTGATTGAAAAAAAAAAACAAATGCAAGCATTACTGTGTGGTGCTCACTTTACACGCGGGCTTGAACATCTGGTAGGTTAGCGTTATGCTAGAATTCGTAGAAAAACTCAGCAATGAATCCACGTATTTTTCCATCACTGCTGGGTTCATAAGTATCTCAAGACTTCTCATAGCTTTCGATGAAAGCTACATATAACCTATATTTTAATACACAATTCTAAAAATGACATCATAAACCTTGGATGTTCGTGCAAAAACGTACATGTTGGATGCGCTTGCGAAACCGAAACCGAAATCGCCATCAAACGGACTACTAGGCGTAGTAACACATGTGCATAAGCTCCGCCCACGTAGCTTTGGCTGTGCTGCCACAGAAAGTTGTCGCGAGGTATAGTGCGTCAACTGGATCTGCGGAGCATTTTAGGTCGAACATCTTGCATTTTTCGAAAGAAGCAAGTTGAGTAGCGTTTGAGGGTGTCAAAAAGAACCCGGCAAAAGCGCCAATATGAACGCTGCCATAAAAAGAACCGCGTTCCTCAAAAACTCCAGCGAACGCGCCCTGTACCATTCAAAGAAACGGTGAGGTGGCGTTCCCGAAGAGTTTTTCGTGTGTTGTATTAACTGCAGGGGGCAAGTATCGACAAGGTAGGCGAGCCGACGCCAAAGAGACAACGAGCAGACGACGCGACGCGGATGAACACGTCTTGAGGGGCTTTCGCGTTTCCTATTGGCTCATAAGACCTGCAGCTTCCACAGTGCTGCTAGGTAGTTCTGAGATGGAGTTACAGAGATGGGAGTGTTGGCCTGCACGAACCAATGCCATGACGGCGAACGTAAGGCAATCTTTTTATTGTAGTACAAAGTTGTGAAGTAGTGTCAGCTACATTTACATTTGGGAAAAGTGGCACTAATATGCATAACAAAATTTTAATATGAATGTGCTTAACTTGAATTATCACCAAAAGCAATCGAGTGAGCCTGATGGCCTCTCTCCCACTTTTTGACATTCGACAAGGTTGCATCTTGCATTCAATAGGAGAAAATATTTCTCTTGCAGGCGGCGTTGCATGTTTTTCGTTATGGAAGCATGCCTCAACCTTGGGTCTACCTTGATGTAAGATGTTGCCAAATTATGGCTCTTGCAAGGTAACGTTAGATCAGTGGTTTTTTGCCATGGATGTTTCAGAGACCCGTAGTGAACCAGAGAAGTTACGAGTGACCCTTGCACTGAGATTAAAAGGTACAGCAGCGCGAAAAAGTGCCTTTTGTTTCTCCCTGGCAAAGCATGGTCAAACGAAAGTACCACACCAGTTTCATCTCAACAGCGTGGCAGAAAGTTGTGCGGTCTGCAGTCCACATTCCACCTGCTTCTAGCTATGTTTGCTCGTCAAATATGAAAGCCTACAAAAAGATAATAGCGTGCATGCGCCATAGAAGACTGCAACAAAAAACATTTTCAGCCATCTCATGGAGAAGGGGAAAAGTAAATCACTTTAGCCCGTTATGTCAAAAATGCTTTGCGGTGAAGCATACCAAAAATCGGAAAGGGGCTGTTGTCATGGAAACATAGTTTGTCTCCCAGAATAAGGTTCTTTTCTTGGAGTATGGGTTCCGCGGACCCTAAAAATTGCTTCGCGGATCCTTGGAGGTCAGCTGACCCCTTTTAGAACCACTGCGCTAGATAGAGGAAAAAGTAGGGATAGTTCTCTATGACGCTATTGCCCAGTGGCGTAAGCGAAAAGGATGGCAAAAAAGGCCCGTGCCCCACACCCCTTCCCCCCTTTGAAATTTTTTGCATGGCACACAAAGCGCGAAAATGACACTCGACTACATCTGTTTCCCTGGCCCCCACTTCAGATCAAGGTGGTGCCCGCCCCGAAAAAGATTTCTGCAAATATTTCTGCCTTGGACCCTGTTGCCGCCGTGTAATTTTGAATAACGAAACCAACGAATGCTGCACCAAATGTGCTGGCTGTACTGGTCTCGGCAGACTAAAATGCGGGAGCATGTCTTAATAGGTGTGTGCGATGCCAAGGGGCGCATTTTCTGTGTTGTCTACCGAACGCAATTTGTGCATCTGCAGCGTTGTTTCCGTTCGGAATATGCGCAGGTCTAACTGGCTGACCTTGAGAAAACGCAGCGTATGTTCCAATTGTCCTGGTCTGAAGTACTATCTGGCCAGAAGGCGGGTTTATGCAGGCAGGTCTATCACAATGATCCTTAGCCTTGTTCGTTCTGGTTCGTTTAGAAAGTCTTCAATAGCGAGATGATATCGGCACAATTTTTCAATGACTTCGATAAAGGCATCAGATGTTACTCCAACCGGACACGCGCGATGTAGTTGCTGGCATCTACGAAAAGATCTCCTTGACGGAATGGAAGATCTTCGGGCACAAAACAGCGGGCACCTTGTTGAGCCACACGGTAGCGAGCCTTCGAGTGCCACTTCGCCAACTACTATGAACAACGAGCCTCGGCCTGTGGAATTTATACTTAGATTCCGCATGCTAACGCAGTGTCAAAGACAAAATATGGAGATGGCAGCCTGGTGCTGCTGCCTACGACAGGGCAGTCTGCAAAGCTTTCTGCCGAGTGGTTGCATAGCCTGCTGCAGAATCGTGGGGTGAACTTCGCAGGCCCCGTATTCGTTCGAACGATGCGCAGACTCCCCGAATGAATGGAAAAGCCGGTCGAGGGTATCGAAGAGCGCAGCAGTCGATTCAGACCAGGAAAAATGCTTGCTATCATCGAAGCGGTGCCATGGCGGTACAAGGCTGGTGGTCTCTTGCAACTGACAACTTATGGTAAGGCGTCGCATTACCATTGTGGAGACGAGTGGCAGTTTCGACTCAACGCATAGCGTCGCCATCAAAACCGAAGGTATCCTGTAAGTGTGAAACTGTGAGTGAAATTGCGGAGGTTACCATTGCGAATTAGTTCAGTTTTAAGAAAGAAACGAGATGACGCATTTGGAGATCATGACACTCGAGCAAACCTGGAAAGGAAGTAGGTGCAAAACGGCGAAGAAACAATACACTTAAATATCGGGCTCATGTACCACTGAGGTTGTGTTAATTTTAAAAAATGTATAATAATAATAATAATAATAATAATAATAATAATAATAATAATAATAATAATAATAATAATAATAATAATAATAATAATAATAGTTATTATTATTATTATTATTATTATTATTATTATTATTATTTGTGGTTGTTCTTATCATTGCACGAAGTATAATCACGCTGGGAAAAGTTTGCATTGGAGGAGTAAATACAAATAACTTTATTTTTATGTATAAGTGTCCACCTGATGACGCATCAATTTGTTTCTTTGGGGGGCAAGTGAGCCTCATTACTACTGAATGGGGATTTTATTTATTAACAGAATATTTACATAGTGCAGTTCGTTTTGTTGTAACGAAAATCGTGACCATAACTGCCGCATAGCAACCGAAATTGCTTGCGGCACTCTTCATCTTCAAGCATTTCACTGCCTTCGCTTGCCCAAACTTGACATCTTGAATTTGCTGAAAAAAGCGCAATGTAATGCAACCTGATTAAAAATTCAAATAAGGTCTGCAGTGGCAGAGCAGCCTTTGCACTGGAAAAATATATGGAATTACAGCCATTAAGCCTGCTTAGCCATTTTTTTACTATGTGTTTGGGCTAAAATTTACCACTACCTGATGGGACATAGAAGCAACAATGGCTTTACAGGTCTTGCGACATGTTTTCAGAGGTCAGTGATATCTCTTGAAAGTGTTTGACTGACCTTGTAAACGCTGATGAGAAACTATATGTAGTGACCATAGGTTGGGAAAACTTTTGGAGCTCAATCAGACTTACTCATGAAACAAATTTTGCGCTTAGGGCTCACTCGAACTCAAACTCACCAAAATTTTTTCTGAGCCGGGCTCACTCGGACTCACGCTCACGAAAATTTATTTCAACCGGACTCAGACTCAAACTCACCAAAACATTACACCCGGACTCAACCAGACTCAGGCTCGCGACTCGATCTGAATCTTAGTGAGTCCAAGTGAGTCGGCTCATCAGTCCGTGAGCCTAGAATTAGGTTTTTCGACCATGGTGTCAATGCGCTTTAACACAAATGTCTGACGTAATCGATGCTCTTCTTGACGTCTTTTGATATAGTACGTTCGAATACCAGTTATGAGTGCTCGCAAACCAGAAAGGTCATTTTTATTGAAAGAGATGACCAAATATGATATATTTATCAAGAACTTCCCTGGAAGAATTGGGGGGAGGGGGAGGTCAAGGCACTCCCGTACGTAATTCGCGCCTGTGATCAATGAATATCGAAATAGTGTATGAATGACACTGATTAGGAATAGGTGTGAGTAGACGTGAGTATGAACTTGAATCCAGGTAAGGCTTATAGTAATGCTGGAGATGAGAGGATAGGAGCATAGGTCGGCAAAAAAGTGGAACTCACTCAGACTCACTCAAGAAATACATCTTGCGCTTTGGACTCACTCGGACTCAGGCTCACCAAAATTTTCCTGAGCCGGACTAACTGGGACTCAGACTCACCAAAATATTAGTCACCCGGACTCTCGCAGACTCAGACTCACGGCTTAATCAGTCTGAGTGAGTCCGAGTGAGTTCGTCGACCTATGGTAGTGACCACTAGATGTTGGAGCTCGTTACAGCTAGGCACGCCTACACAGTTAAACGATATCCGTTGCTAGGTTTGTGGTTTAGGTTGAGGAGTTGCCTTCGTTATGCTGTGTGAAATCCGAAAAAATTACGCGTATACACCGGTACGTGGCTGCGTAAAAGCTCGAAGAAAAAGGTCTTGTTGTGTTTTCAACAATCAATATAAAAAGAACGAAGAAAACTGTGGGCATACTCAAGATTTCATCCCTTTTACGGTAACGTTAGCACAAAGAGCACTCGAGATATCCTATAGTGAATTCGAGGAATGGTTTATCGAGAAAGACAGATATGATAAGGCCGCCTCGCTTTGACATATAAGGCCTAGAGAATAACTTACATCAACAAGCAAAACTAAAATGCAGCATTGACTGATTCACTTCGAATAAGCGTCCTCATAGCGCAGAGCGAAAAACAAAACAAAAAAAAAACATCGATGGTTTGTTACAATGCTTCTGTTGTAAGAATTACAAGGATCAAAGCATTCCCGTTACCCCTCTCTTTTCGGATGACAAATCTTCGCCTTCTAAAACCGATGTTTTACTGTTTGAAACGAGGAACAATAACACAGTGGCATGGACAGCCACAGGATGCACACTAGCTACTCACATCAACCTCAAAAGGAAATGTAAGCTCCACCCGGAGCTCGCGCTGTCCCAACCAAAGATAAATCTTCATTTAAGTGCTAAACAGTTTCATTCGCTCATTTTCCACGACGTGAATCACCTGTAGCGTAGTTCAGAATGGTGTTTTTTAAATCATTTCTTTGCGTACAGTAAGCACTTTTGTGTGTTTCTATCTATCTATCTATCTATCTATCTATCTATCTATCTATCTATCTATCTATCTATCTATCTATCTATCTATCTATCTATCTATCTATTTATCTATCTATCTATCTATCTATCTATCTATCTAGCTCCCTACGTCTGGGTGCTCTCGTGATCGCCTTCTTAACTTGCGGTAGACCAAAATTTGTACGGGAGGGTAAGCGGTATTGACGAATATGTCTGGCTGGTCATGACATGAATAACGTGAAAATCCTATCGCGTACGTCGTCAAACCCTTACCTCCAGACACGTGTGGCACATACCCGTATACCACGGGCCGCGGTATGCGGGTATGCGCCACTGGTGTTTGACAATTTATATCTACCCCGGAACGGCTAGGACAGACATTAGTAATTTAAATGCGACAACTTTAAGAAAAACTGACTCCGCCAGCGTTGACCCGACGATTGCAAATATCAAGGGTCCCAGCAGGAATCGAACCCAAGCAATCTGCGTGGAAATCAAGCATTCTACCACAGAGCCACGCCAGGTCTCAGGACTGCTTCGGAAAAAGACTCTATGCAGGCGTAATGTTGGTGAACTGTCAATTGTGGTTGCAGTGCTAACTACCTAATTTCATAAACGTTACATATGTACTCCTATGAGGCAGGCGTCATGTTGGGCTAACCTCATTTTTATACTTAAGCGCCACCCACTGTAGTTGGTCCACGATGCACTATCCAGGGCTACCATTCTCGCAAGCACAAGTACTACATATCAGCTTATCGCTTCTGGTGTTGGTAATAGTGTTTCTGTTGGGGTCGTTACGCAGTTGTAAACAACTGGTTATATGAAACATATGCTACTGTTCAACATATGTCAGTGTGGACAACATTTGTACGCATCTTTAGCGTAATTTAGTAACGTTTCGCTCAATAAAAAATTACAACCCAGTCACCTTGCATCCGTATGCTTCGCATAACATCGATTCCGAAGGTACGTGGGATCTGCCAAATTTTTTTCATAGAGACGCATATTAGTGTCACTGGTTAGCATTTGAAAACGTGTACTTCCTGTCAAATTTCTGTAAATATTCCGAAGCCACCAGTCAGCGAAACGTAATACCCTAAGTAGCGACGACAAACATGTAGTCTTTATATGCATAGTACTAGATTAGCCGACAAAGTACTTCAGATGTGAACAGAAAACACCTAGCCCGACTTTCATGCACAGCTCAAGGCAGGTGCGCCGCAATTTTGGGGGTGTAGTTTGTATTTATTATCAGGCTGTAACCGATAATAGAGACCAGGAAGTTTTGACAGCGTAGCTAATTATTATGGAAGGCCTCAGAGGGAAACAATGGCTTGGAAGTCTACACGGCTTGGGCCAATATGAAAATACGGGCAGGGTTTTAAAAAATTGAGGTTGTGCGGGTGTGTGACAGACGCTCTTTGGCTTGGAGAGGATGATGCCTATGGTCACGAGCCCGGGCTTTTTCCTTGTCAGGCCTACATCGCAATATATGCCCATACGCGGAGACTTATGGAAAAGCTTTTAACGGCCTCACCTCGGCGTACTGGCACGGTGAGTCCATCCGACAGGGTTGTTGTGACTGCAAAAAAGAATAATAACGTTTATATATATACATATGCATGTTGTGAAGGGCGCGAAAAGGCAATGCCACTCGGCTGGCTGGCGCGAGGAGCTGGGAGGTCAGCGAAACAAAGGAAGAAGGGCAGATAAACAACATCCGGCCCAGGAACGGGTGCTGTCTCTGTGTCTTAGAGCACTGCACGGGCCATGATTCGGCTGGGCCCGGCCCGAGCCCAGCACTCGTTAAAGTTTACCCGCCCGAACCGGGCGCGGTGACTCGAGAGCGAGACACGGGCCCGGCCGAACCCGAGAAAAAATTTCACCAACCCGGCCCGGCCCGACAGCAGATCAAGCCTGACAGGGGCCTGAGCCAGTGGTGTTGCCCGAACATTGGAATCGACAGCAAGGCGTCTTAAGGGGCAAATATCTACATTTTCTTGGCGCATGCTAGACTAACAAGTATGCTTAAATCTACGGTAATTCCTTGTACAAAAGGGCCTCACTGTGGTAACAGTTGACCGGACATACTGGGTACGATGAACGGTTCTTCGGCTGCGGTATACTGTGCGCATTTTCTTTTTTACAAATACACTGGGAATTGTTAAGATCGGTTAGTAGCAGGTATTCTAGCAAGAACATTGATTTGCAGCATGAATTCAGTTTCAACAGGGAGCGCAATAAAAAAGAGGGGACAGAAAGCAGAACTCTCTTCACTTTGTCTTTATTGCGCTCTCTATAGAAATTATGGCATGCTGTACCATCAAACCAACTCATGCACTGTTCTAAGTATAGAGCGTCTGTATTAAGCACAGTTGCACCTTGTCACGACAAGAAAAATAGAGGAAAAAAGCCGAATTTATTACCTCTTTTATAAATGCGCAAACCTAGATAACAGTTAAAACGAACACCGTACACCACGTGCACTTTTTGGAATGGGTAGAAATAGCCGAAAAGAAGAAACATATGGCTAAGCAAAATGTTTTCTTGGGCTAGTTGGTTCATGACTTCTGAAGGAAAAATTGTAGCGCAAAGCAACACACGGACCGACAAAGAGCACGGGACTGGCGCTAGAGGCGGGACTGCCCTTGCTGCTCTTGTGCTGTATATACGTGCGTTTCTTCAATAAACACAGTTGGAAGTAGCGCCGGTCCCGTGCACTTTGTCTGTCCGTGTCTTGCTTTGCGCTACAATATTTCCTTCAGAAGAAAAATGTATTTGTTATAACATTATTTCCATATATCACACCGGTTTTATTTTGATGCAGTCTACAGGGCCGACGAGCTTGTCTTTATTTATTGTTTTCTCCGTTTCTAGTTTCCTTTTACTTACATTTTCTTTTTACTCACTGTTCTCTGAAATACCTTTGGCCTTAAGGGTATCAATAATTGAAAATAAAGTGATATTAGTTTTGTGGCACAGTTTAAAGTTAATTTCTTCATATGTTATGGTGCGGAAAGTCAGATTATCACGATCTTCCAGCTGTAAGCACGCCATGCTCAGTTGCACACAATATTACTATCGCAGACGTACTATCGCAGTAATATTGCGTGGTACCACGCTACAGTTTCAAGAGCTACTTGCGCTAGCCACAGGGGCGCTCGAAATCTGCCTTGCGAATTTTGAAGGCGTCGGCAGTCGTTCTCAGACTTCTCCCACCGGAGCAATTTCGAACGCCTCTGCGGATTTCTGCAGAATAAACAACCGGTTGAAGGTGGTGATTATAGGACAGGAAGGATGCGGATGAAGAGGTTTCGATCGGATTTCAGGGTTGGTTCAAGTTTGGCAATGAAGGTGAGAATAAGCTTCTGGAAGCTAACTCATTGTATGCATGGTTTGAGGTAAGGGGACACCACCCTGCGCGGAGTTCGTACCTGTGTTTTAACGCGATAGCGTTAAAGAGCTTGTTTCGCAGAAATTCAGGCGTCGGCGGCGGCGTCGTTGGTCTTCAGCGAAAAATCATCATGTTGTCCGTGACCGAAAAAACCAAAAAGATGCAAATCAAATAAATAATAACAATTTCCGGGTCCGAGAGAGGATCGAACCCAGGCCGTCTGCGTGGCAAGCAGGTGTTCTACGACACAGCCACGCTTCTGCTTTTAATTACATTTAAAATAACTTCCTATGCTTGGAAATGCAGTGAAAATAAATCTCATGCTTTACGAACACACGTGCCCTGTATACAGGCGTCAAAATACAACACGTACTATCGCAGTAATATTGCGTGGTACCAGCGTACATTGCCACGGGGCGTCAGAACATGTGACTATCATAATGACATCGTGGTTCAAAGCTGGCCACCCCTTACAAAAGGCACACACGTTACTACGCGTATTCCCTTAAGAGCACGTAGTGGGTGCATAGCAAGTTCGAAAACATTTCCCGCTCATAATTGCTCTTGGTTTAAAAGCATGCTACCCATTACACAGTACGCACTAAGTGATTCTTAGTGAAGACGAAGCTTAAACTCTTAAAGACGAAGCTTGAGGGCCCCCCAATTTTTTACAAGCCAGATATTTCATCAAATAAATATACTTTTCCGCCTGACTCGCCTTATGGACCTATGCTATTCCTGGACGTTCCAACGATTATGTCCCTCTCGCAGTATCGTGTTGCTCTCGCACAATATAGCGGAAAACGACGGAAGCTCAGACGTTAACAATGTGGTCACAGAAAGCAGTTTGTGCATGTCCAAGTCGCGTCACATGACCACTGGGAGCCGTGACGGAGCCACAGAAAAAGAACGTGTCTTTGTAGTCATTCTGTGTAACGAGACTCCGCGCAAACCTTTCGTTTTAATGGACTGCAGGAACTTTCGAGAACGTTGCCCTGCTTTGGAAATATGTGATCGCTCTTCCGGTCTTAAGTTACAAACATAAATTTTAGATGCGCAGCAGCTCTTTGACTAGGCTGTGTAACGCTGTCCCTCCGTCCGTGCGTCCGTACGAACGCGCCGCAACGCGCTCCCCTCGCCGCAGGTGTTGGAGCGGTGCCAAGTAGGTCACGCCGCAGCTGCGCGTTGACGTCACGCTCCCCTCGCAGTGCGCGCTGACGTCACTCTCTCCCTCGCATGCCGCGCGCTCGCCGCAGCGCCCGCAGCTGCCGACTGACGCGCGCCTAACGTACGTGTTGAAACATGTCTGTACGTGTCACCTCTCTCTCGCTTCGCCCTCTCCACCGCTCCCGTGCGCAACGCTGCTGCTTCGCATCCCATCAGGGTTCCCTTTGGGAAGATGGTGTAAATTTATTATATTAATTTATTATACATTAAAAGCTCGTTAATTCGAAATCGGTTACTTCGAGCTCATAGTTACTTCGAACTGACGCCCTGGTACCGGAATAGCCCTGTGTATTTCAGTGGGAGACAACTACCGATAAGTCGAACAAATTGGTATTCCCCACGGTTAATTCGAACAGGGAACTCAGGGTTATCATCACTGCTTGCAGAAGTCGGCCCAGAGTGAATCACAATGTGTTTCGAAACCAAACCAAGGCAAATTTACTACAGACGCGGAACAACGAAACAGCAGCATTTCTCAGCAAATGAGTATTCGGAGCCTGCGCTGGAGCTCTTGGGCAAGCTACAAACGATGCGCATAGAATCGCGACAGAAGATACGGGCGAAAATAAAAGTTACTGCTTACTTTAAATTTTCATTCCGCTAACTCCGTCATGCAAATGAACCTGTTTTGGTGCATAAATACCATTATCTATTGCGACATTAAGGCTCACTGCTCACATGATTGCATGTCGGTACTTATTTCTGGCCTATCACTGATTGATGAATTAGTTCTGTTCGCTGTTATAGCTCCATGAACCTAATTTACCAAATCACCTGCCACGAACGTGTAGTAGCGCCCAATTCGCAATAACCAGTCCAGAGGTGACTTATTTGGGTTCTGCCCGCTGATGTTACCGAGGAGGGGTTGAGCCTCGCACCCAGGCTCCGGACAAGAACAACTCTTGCGGCGCTTGTTACAAGAAGAACAAACGTTTAATGTACAGTAGTCCTCAATATGAGTCGCCACACGCTGGCTGTGGTTAAAGTGTCCCCAAGCCTCAACACTGACATCGACAAACGTTAAATTGGTTCAGAAAGTACCGCTAACTGAGAGAGTTTAATTCACCATTTTTTTTTATGGGGGTGTCGATTTGCAGTGTTGGCGCCATTTTGAGCCCAGACAGCGTGTCGCAACTCATATTGAGCGCGACTGTAGATATTTACAAAGTTGCAGACAAAGAGTTTAGACGCACCTTCACATGGCAAAAGCACAGAGCCACAGAACAGACCAGAAGGCCCGTGATGGCCAGCGATGGAGTCCCGAGCGCAGACGTGACGCGATCTTTACACCCCCCGGTGCATGCACGCGCTTCTCAAGCAGCGTTCTTGTGGGACGCGCACCGTGTTATTGTCGGAGTTTTCCATCCCCGATACATCCCCGATACTTTCGTTGGAATCATTGTATGTTAGTTCTGATTAATATTGTGTCTAACAAAGTAAACGAGCCCTTATATTTGCACTTCTTTCCTTCATGGTGTATGATGGACGACGATGAAGTGTGCCTCTTGAACTGCGATTTGTTTACCGGGTGACAGTTTTTGCCGAATTTTCATGTTTCTCGCGTAGCCATCGGTATTTTATTTGGCTACACTGGAAGTAGACTCGCCTGCGCAACCTCCAGGCATGCCCCCGCCGTGGGCAGGCCCCTCGAGGAAACGGAACAGCGCACTCAGCGACGCTGACAGTGAGTCTACCGAACTGTATTCGCCAGGCAGTGACGATTGCGACGATGACTTCGCGCCTGTTTACAGTCGTAAACAAAAACGAAGGTCCCTGGGTGCTTCACCACCTTCTACAGCATCTACTGTGAAGCCAAAGGTAGCTTCAACGAACTACACTGTCTTATTTGTGCCAATTACGCCATCGGACAATCTGAGACACCTGAATCGGCAGACCATCTCGAGAAAACTCGAGTCTCTGGCGCCAAACGAGATCAAGGATGTCCCAGTCAACTCCCGCAAGAATGTCTTGGCCATCGACGTCATACACCAGGCATCTCTGCTTGCTCTAACCAGGATCACAGACTTCGATGGCATCAAGGTTCGACCTCACATTCCACTTAGCAATGACATGGTGCTGGTGTGATTTACGATGTCGACATCTCCATTCCTTCTGGCGACCTTCCTATGCTGATGAAGGAAGTTAGTGACCATAGCAACATCGTCCAAGTCTCACGGCTGGGCAACTCGCGTTGCGTAAAGATTGTCTTCAAAGGCGACGCATTGCCATCCCACGTGAAGGTAGGCCACTTTCGTCACGTGGTCCGTCCATTTACACCAATACCACTCCAGTGCCATAAATGCCAAAAAATGGGTCATGTGAGCGGAGTTTGCCGGAACGTGGTGATTTGTCCCCCGCTGTGCAGAGCGACACAACGCGGAGTCCTGCCGAGCAACCACCCTGAAATGTACCAACTGCCAAGGATCGCATGAAGCGTCATCAAGAGAATGTCCATTTGTTAAAAAAGAATGGAGTGTCTTGAAGCAGATGGTGCGGGACCGCTCAACGCACAAAGAGGCTGCAGACATTGTAAGAAATAGACAACGGCGCTCGCGTCGGCGACGAAGGTCTAGGGCTGCTGCTGCTCAATCTGTACGGACACCGCGATCTCCTACTCCGACAGACCATGAGCCTTCCCCTAAGCGACAGCTTCCACCACTGGCCCCACCATCACCGCCCAATGCATCACAGTCGGAGAGCCGAAAAGGTGTAGAGGCTTCGAAAGCTGCGGCGGAGGTCACGTGGCCCTCACTGCCACCACTGCGCACTCATAAAGAGCCGGTGCAGAATGCCCCTCAGTGCATATCATCGTCCACAGATGATTTCCATGACGAAAACCGACAAGTCCTGGCTGTGTTGAGGTCTCTCATGACCACGATGCGTACTCTCCTCAACGGAATGACAACTCCATCGGCTAAATGCGCACTGCAAGTTCTTGATTCCTTGGAGCCAGTCCTTGCAAGCCTTTTTTGAACATCTTGGGTTCCAGTCTACTTTTGGAGAACCGTAGAGGAACTGGTCTCAAACACTTCCCAGTTGTGACTGTCTAAGTGTACGTGGTGAACGCTGACATGTGTGCGCGCATCACTTGTTCTCTCTTTCCTTCTTGCTTTCTCTCTTCTTTTCCTCCCCTTTCCCCCTCCCCCCCGTGTAGGGTAGCAAACCGGGTATAACCTGGTTAACTTCCCTGCCTTTCCTTTGCCTCTTTCTCTCTCTCTCTTCATGGTGTATACCATGTGTGTCATACACACATGACACACGTGTGACAAACATCAATGGCTGGCCCAATGTCCTCTACTATATCATGACGGGGATGGCACAAATGACAAGATGCATATACCATAATACTGTCGTCGTCGTTTACCTAACGTGGCATAAGCGCGAATATGCATGCACGCATCATCCACATAAGGCAGAAAATGGCATACAAATACATGAATTTCATGCGTGTCACGAATGGCACGCTATGCATGGCATAAATGGTGGAACATCAATGGCATGAGTGGCGTGGTGCAATTGCAGTAATTTATTTTCGTGAGGAATGTCAATGTGCGTCACTTATTATAAAATGCATGACATAATTTTTTTTATTCCAAGACGATTACCGCATTCCCTCGCATTACACCAGCACTAGTGCCCTACTGTTTTCTGGTATTGGGTAATGGGACTTAGAGCAAGTTAGCAGGCATTACTTTGCACACTAAGGTATAGCTTAGGCAGAGTTACCAGTTCCGCTTATAGTAAGCGGATTTGGGCTTTTTTTTCGCCGAGTCGCTTGTAGAACTTTCCAGTCACTTGTGGTCGTTTTTGGGCTTATTTGCATTTTCTCAGCAAATATAGTTACTTTACCCATTTGTAAATGACAACAGAACTTCCCTTGAGTACAAAAGAAATTTCTGCTGTTACAACAGACTTTTCTGTGTTACCACACATTCTTGTTGAGGCAACACACTTCTCAATTGTTTATCCGATAGTTTTGTTGTGACAAGAGAAGTGTGTTCTGTCGCATGTGCAGTGCAACAGCAGAGAGTTGAAGTGCGACGACAAATGTTTATAGTTTTGTAAAAAAATGTGTCGTCACAACAAGCACCCGGCTGCTACTATAAGAATGTCCATATACTAAAGAACAAAATTTTGTCGTACGAAAAAAAATGTGTTGAGCCACAACAGAGACTCGTTGTCTTAGCGAATAGTCAATTGTGACAACAGAGGTATTCCGTAAGTGATGCGACAAAAATCTGTCGTACAACAGAAATTTGTTGTCTAAGCGTGCATCCAATTGTGACAGCAGAAGTGTCTCTAGAGTAATGCAACAAAATCGTGTAGTTGGACAGAAAGCTTCTATACAACAGAACAACTGTTATGATGACATCACTCAATAAAAAAAAAAACTTATCTACGCCCGTGAGGTGGCGTCGATCACTATAGTGATCATCATGTTCAGAAATAGTGCGTTTGTCGATAACTTTGCGTAGATGAGTGTTGAAGTCAAACATACGTTGGAGGCATCAACAACTACCTTTAATAATGCACTGCCCAACAATCATTCAACCGAATGGAGACTATCCTGGAGACAATGTTAACAAGTGAATATTTGCTTTCGTTCATAGTAGCACATGTTTTCGCTGTGAAAAAAAAATTAAAGTGATTTTTTCAACCTCCCCTTGTATTTGAGTGACATTCCTTTATTATAATAAAATATTCAAAAATGGGCGAATTCATTAAATTTCCGCTTCTTTAGGGCTTCTTCGCGAAACTGAGCGAGAAACAGCGCTCCCAGACGGGACGAAAAATTACACGAAGGACACAGACACAGCGCTGTCTGTGTCGTTCGTGTAACTTTCGCGAAAGTCGCGCCGTTTGTTTTGGGCTTATTTTGCGATGATTGTTTGCTTCTCAGGTCGGTAGCACCTGGAAACTCTGAGCTTAGGCGTGAAGGTGTAAGCCGATGTGCTTGGTAGGATCGCGTACCACAAGAACGTTCGTCCGCCACGGAATCCTTCGCTCCAGGGCAACCGGTATGCGTTAGCCAGTTGCTTGCTCACTGCTTCCCATATCATCGATGCTCACAACGCGTGAGCTCTGCTGCAATTTTTGTCTACTCCCATGCGTTTGACCTCATTGTATACATAATTTTTAGGGGCGAAGCTTCTTAGGGCATAGGCTAGTCCGGCGCCGTCCGTCGTAGCCACCGTATAGTGGAATGTACCCACTAAACGTGATAACGATGACGATGACGCTGATGACCATGAATAATAAGCGCGTTCCAGACCACACATTCTCTTTCTGGCATGGATGAAAACGATCGTGAACGCGCTCTCGCCCTCGAAAGGCAAAACGGCAACGCCGACAACAAACGTTCCCCTGAGCTTAACGTCATATATGACGCAAACAAAATCAGGGGAACCCCCTCCTTGTGGTCCGTAGAGCTCTTGAACAAAATCATCATCTACCCCATATGTAAATAATAAAACATTTTGTATATACTTTATGTAAATAATGAAACATTGTGTATATACTGTATGTATAATCACACCACACTCCCGCGTTTTGTGCGTCAGGTCTTTGTATGATGATCGAGTGGGCAAAATTTACGGAGGATTGAAGGTTCACCAGATTACCTCAGGAGCTTCGCCCACTCATCATCATTCACTTCATGGATATGGCGTGATTTTTTTTTCTTCAGGTTCTGCTAAATCTCCGTGAAATCGAACGGCATATTAAGGTATGAGGCCAAGCGTCGGAATTTTTTTTAAAAGCGATAATCACTAGATTATTAGCCTAAAATAAAAAACAGATCTTTTTAGGCACATGTGAGCATTTTAAAGCAAGTCCTACTTTTTGTAAATTTTTCATAATTAAAATTATCATTAAAAGTGCTCCTTACGCGAACACTTCTAACTCAAATTCCGCTCATTAAAAAAGTTACATTTTTTGCAGTGACAAGAAAAAGGCTTTGGCCTGTGCAATGAACCAAAACGAATGAGATCAGATGACTATTAAAAACATAGTGATAAAATAACGAAAAAAGTATGCACTTGGACTAAGGGCACCTTCGTATAACAGGCAGCCATATTAAACCTTGTGGAACGATTTTGCCTATTGAAGTTCATTGCACGCCTACTAAGGTGATAAGGAAGTGTGCTAAATTTTAATTAAAAATCTTCATTAGCAAAAGAGTTATGACTGTTCGCGTACAGATAAATACCAGAAATATAAGTTCTGAGAAAATCAACAAAAAAGATTTGAAACAGGTGCAGCGGTTACACAAGGTGATAAAGAGCCCTAAAATTCTCAATATTTGTAGCCAGTTCCATGGTGGACCTTACTATTGTGTGCCTTTGTTCGAGCGGCAAATCTCAATTCTTTTTTCTAGCTGCAATTGCAGTATCAGTGCCATGAAGGGACGCTTTCGCGCTGCGGTGCGGATCATTTGTGGGGCAAGCTTTTGCACTGTAGAGGCCTGGATCGATGCGCATTTACTTAAAAAGTAACACGTGCTTTTGTTCCCACTATTGAAATGGCACACAGCGTAAAACAACGCAAATTTGATGGTTTACAGGCTCACGTACGTGTCCTTGAGTGTGATGAACACAAGTACCACGTTGCGTGTGCACCTGGTGAGAAGTTTATGACTTTTACGAACGAAAATTATGTGTTGACAACGCTTTTAGAGCATTATTACACGTTCGCACGTGATATGATTGCTAAATAACCAACAAAATACTACATATAAAGTTAATCTTATGATTCACAGAAAACTGGCACTTGCAAATTCGGTTTCTTAGGTGGTGGGTGGTATCACATTTTTCCTTGTATCTTTTGAAAAAATCTAGGCACAAACCTAGGAACAAACTTTTTGCAGCAAAATGAAGGGCAATAAATTGCGCGTTAAACATGACCAAAAACCAAAAAATGACGTTTTGAGAAAAAAAAAACGTCGCTTTTTCCTCTTGGACTCATACCTCAAACGCAAATCAGTAAGACATCAAGCAGACCAAACATTCACATAGAAGACGACTTCACTTTCATTTCACCGTATTGCACTACATAATGCAGTTTTGCAACTGTAACATAATACAGGGATGATCAGAACTTGCGTTACGTTAGTCTCATGCACGAAAAAGAAAGCCCAAGAACGGTGCACAAAGTTACGGAAAAATATCTTCTTGTATCTCCAGTAAACACACCATGGGGCACCTTACCTGCAGGATCTTGACGTGTTGCCATAACAAAGCACACGTTTTTAGCATAAAGTAAGCCGTATAATCCTGAGACATCCATGTCCAGTTGATGATCAGCTGCAACATCATTGCAATCATTTCAGTAACAACCTACTAGAGTACTCAACAGACGTATAATTTGCATTTAAATTCTAGCTGTACACAAACCTACTCAGTAAACGTTTATTAAATGCGACGCATTTCTTTGCGTACTGCAGACACTTCTATCTATCTATCTATCTATCTATCTATCTATCTATCTATCTATCTATCTATCTATCTATCTATCTATCTATCTATCTATCTATCTATCTATCTATCTATCTATCTATCTATCTATCTATCTATCTATCTATCTATCTATCTATCTATCTATCTATCTATCTATCTATCTATCTATCTATCTATCTATCTATCTATCTATCTATCTATCTATCTATCTATCTATCTATCTATCTTTAGCGTCATTTCGTAACGTCTCGCTCAAAAAAAATTACAACGCAGTCACATTCCCTCCGCATGATTCGCATAACATCGATTTCCAAGGTACGTGGGATCTGCAAAATGTTTTGTATATCAAGGGCTGGAAATCCGAATAATGCACAGCAAGAGTTTTCTCAGCGGGCCCGCTGATAAGGCATAAACATAACATCCAGGACTTTACAGTGATTGTCGTCTTAATGCTCCGCTGTTTCGATCAATCGACCGACCTTCCTGAGTGCTGTTCGAAAAATTGTAACAAAAATGTTGCTTTCGCCTACAAAACACGTCGCAAAAACAAAGATGCCGAACGTTTCCGTGTGCACGCATAGTGCTTTGCGACCGGTACGCTGAATACTATATACAGTGGCTTCCTGGGCGCTCCGACGCAAGGTACTTGATGACACCTGAGCAAGCGAATGTTGAAATAGTAATTTCGAGGTTTAACGTTCCGAAACAACGATATGATTACGACGCTCGAAGTAGCGGAGCGCTCCGGAAAGTTTAACCACCCGGGGTTCTTCAACGTGCACCGAAATTTAAGTACACGGGCGTCGAGAATTTTCGCCTCCATCGAAAATGCGACCGTCGCGGCCTGAATTTTATCACGCGACCTTCGCGTACACTCTCGAGCACCATAACCTCTAGACCGCCGCTGCGGGTGAGAATGCTCAGATGTCAGCAAACATCGACAATATGAGTTCACTCAGACCTTCTTCTAGACGGAACCACTTTCTCTTTGTGTTCATTGAGAGTCTAGATTTGACCGCGTAATTTGCTCATGCATTCTTATCGCAGTTTGACATGCGTACTACCGGCCAAATTTTCCTGCTCCTAAATGCGCCATTAAAAACCTGCTGCAAATCTTCGCTTTATTAAAACCCTAATAGTGACTGCAACCAATCTCACAACCTGTTTCACAATTCGATCAAATCGGCATGTTTTGCGAGCGCACGCGTGCCTCTTCCCTCCCCTAGGTGAGGCCACTGTGCCCCAACATATGTTGCCCGGCTACCAGCAAAATGGCGGCCACTTCTGTGGCTCGCAAGCACTCACTTCACCATTTCATTACCACTAACAAGACCATCTTGCCCAAGCTGCAGCGAAGGAAATGAAGTGCCTTTGCAAAGCAGGCTGTCATTCGGAATATTTAAGTCACTAGACGTGGGTTCCCATGTTTGGACTTTCATTTTGCTGGAAATATTGTAACAATACTGTAACAGTGGATACCTAATATAACGATTCATATCCCATCCACTTATATTAAAGGAATGCCCCTGAAAATGTTATTTTTGTTAAGTGCGCAGCACTTTAGGGACCTCGGCTGTCGTATGCTGTCGTCATCACTGGACGTAACGCAGGCAAAACCATCTATAGCATAGGCATTTGTAGCATATTGAGCGCGCGCTCGCGCCAAGGAGAACTCGCCTTCTTCTTATTGTTCGAGCGCCTCGATGAAGATATGAGGCGCGTAGCGCTTTAAGAGACCGGCTTTCGTACACTCGCGTCGCTTGGAATAACGCAGGCAAAATCACGTATAAAACAAGAAAAAATACAGGAAGCAAGCGAGAAATAGAGACAAATAAAAGGGAAAAAAGGTAGAAAAATAGGAATAAAGAGAGAAAAAAAGAGGGAAAACTTGGAAAAAAAAAGGATGAGAGGAGGAAAGGAAGAAAAAACTGAGGAGAAGCAAAGAAGGCTACCTAGCTCCGCACATATTACAGGCTTGGCACCACTTGTGCGAAGCTACCTTGATTTTTTATAAATGCGCCATTGCCCCTTGTAGGAAATAATTCTTAGCCCAATCCGCGCAGTTTTTTCTGAGCTGCAGCCTGTTCACCATAAATGATTCATTGACTTTTCATCACTGTCACATGGTTCAATGTATGAGACTGTCGACAAAGATTTCTAGATCGTCCCCTTACTATTGTGATAGAGCCACCAAGAAATAAATATAGTTTCTCTTTTATAGCCATTAACACATTTATTCGCTCCTGTGAATTATTTTAATATTTTCTCAAAGGGAGACGGTACGCTCTGTTCGCGTCCTAGTATTACCATTCAGTAACCGTGGGAGCTAGAATCAATTTATAGGAATCGGTTTGATAAAAAGCCTTCTCAGTGTCAAAGTATTCGAGTTTTAGTTTAGGAGCATTCCACCGTCCATAATATTAACCTTGCACTTTCGAGGTCCGCCGTTGTATCCTAGCGTTTAGGGTGCTGTTCTGCTCACCCCAGCAGCTGAGGGATGCGCAGCGGGCATTTGCATGGGATGGAGGGTAAAAACTATAGGCAGTGCTCGCTAAAAAATCCGACGTGGTGGAAATTATGCTTAGCCTTCCACTGCAGTTTCTTTCACAATATGAGTCGTTTTGGGACGTTGAACCCTACAAATCAACCAACAAATTCAAGGAAGTTCTGAAAGATAACTTTCAAATATAGTCACTCTTTCTTTCCTGAATATAAATACACATCTACTCGCGGCAATAGATATCACTTATTGGCCTTAGTAAGTAATGATATTGTTCAATGAGCAAGTTTTCAATGCATTATTATTGCTCACCCATAGCATGTTGGCGTTATCAGTAGATTTTCATTTTCAATGGTTTGTAATTTACGAAATCAGTAAGCTTGTGCATATTATTTCAATGCCTTGAAAATATGAAGGACAAAAATGTAAGGAAAATTGGCTCACATTTTGATGATCTACATGCTATCCAGTGATGTGAATATGCGGCTTGCATGCAACAAATAAAAAATATCTCTCATACTCAGCTACTTATACCAAAATGTACTTTGCAGGAGCGTGATTGTTCGAACATAAAAACATTATAACTGATTCAATATATACCACACAATCATGACTACCATGACTAACTCGAACAGTTAGCGAAAAAAAATCATCGGCAGAGGCTTACATTTCTGTGCCTGTAGTTCTATCACAGAGGCGTTGCCGTTGGGTTTCACAGTCCATGTTGCGTTTCTGAAATTCAGAAGTATTGTTGCGGCTTAGTTTATCTCATGCTTTCTGAAAGGGACACTAAAGGCAAATCATGATTTGCGTCAGAGTGAAAGATCAATGTTTGGGAATGTCTAAAACGGCCATATCATCAACAGCAGTGCTCTACCAATCGAGAAATTAAGGTAAATGTAGGACACCACATGCGCTGCGAGTGGAACATCAAGGAAATTCCAATGACGTCACAGCATCCGCCTTCATTTATTCACTTGTAATCAAACCAGCTCCAGTAAAAAAAGAACCTTCCGTGCATCACAGCACGTAATAAAATGCTGCCTGTTTCTTTGTGTTTGATTCATAGAAAAAGAACCGCCTGGCGTTACTATGGGGAATGGCGCGAGCGATTCACAAAGTCCGTCTACACTTGGTTAGGCTGGATAGGTGGTGCCATCTAGCGGGGGCTCAGTTGAAACCGGCCAACACAAACATCCACTGCGGCAAGCTTCAATGGCCATTGTTGCTGCTCTGGCTCCTGCTACTTTCGCTCTGCTGCTACTATACTCCATTTCATACATCAGGTGCAACGCTGTGGAAGCTATGCAAAAAGTTTGGTCAGCAAAATGTATAAATCCGCGCGTCTCAAGCTGGCCTCCGCGATGGGCTCCAGCTAAGCGCTGACAGAACTAATCGCGGAGGCCACGATACAAAAAAAAAAAAAAAAAAAAAAAAAAAAGAAAAAACAGAGCCGCTCAGCGATCTTGAACAACCTATTGACAACCATATAAATGATGGCTTTCATTATTCCTCAGGTACAAATGATGTAAATTCATTACTCAGTCTAAAAACGAACAGAAAGAAACACATAAAGGGTAGTAAAATCATTGAACTATTTCATCGTGCGAGCGCATGTACTGCAAGAACTCTCGCTAGCTGCCATAGCGTTGCACCTGATGTATGAAACGGAGCATAGTTGTCGGCGGCCGCGAAGTAAAGGCGGGCAACGTTGGGCACGGAAACAGTGACATCAGAAAGGCCGCTTCAGGCGGGTGATTTGAAGTGCGCTAACGCGATGCGGACCACTAAAACGTGATTTTATTTCCAAATAAGCACTGCCTTGGAACAAAAGTAGCACTACGAGGTTTCTGGACCGCTATTTCAACAGTCAACGTCGACTTAATATTTGCCTTCAGTGTCCCTTTCAGAGCGATTATTCTTTACAAAGACACTGACAAAAGATCATTCAATAGTTGGTGATAACCAGCAAGAGGAAGGTTTTGTACAGTGTTACTTTTAAAATTCATTTTTAATTGGACGTTATGTGGTATATTATGTAATTACAGAAAATCTCGTGTTCATCTTCTATAACATTATTTTCATTTTAACACAAAAGAGTTTTACGCCGGGGTCCACCAAGATTTCAGTGACGTATTTCCGTCACGAAAATGACGTCCAAAAAATACACATGATGAGAAGACAAAGAAAAAAAGTTCCGTCAACGGGAGTTGAACCTACGACCTCTTGGTCAGCGACAAGCGATGCCGGCACGCTATCCACTGCACCACGGTCACATACTCTGTAGGCTGTACAAACGCACCTTTTATATCTACCGCCGTCCTCTCACAGTGCTCTTGCTTAAGTGAAGTGATGCATTACGATCGTGCAATACACGATTAGTTCCTTCAAAGCGTCGTTTCATCAACGCCCCAAGGCGTTCGACAATGTAGCACATGCACCAATCCTGCACCGAATTAACAAGCTCAACCTGGGCGAGCGAAGCTACAACTACATCGGAGACTTCCTGTCGCGCCGCACAGTCACCCTCACAGTCGACAGCATGACATCCGACAAACATACCCTAGGAAGCGCAGGCACTCCTCAAGGATCGGTAATATCCCCGCTCCTTTTCAACCTCGTGATGATGGGTCTCCAGATCCGCCTTGGCGAGATTGACAGCCTCCATCACGCCTTGTATACGGACGACATCACCCTGTGCGTCGACAAGGAGAGTGACGGGCAGATAGAATGCACCTTACAAGCAGCAGTCTCTGCAGTAGAGGCCTACCTCCGAGACACGGGCCTCCGAATATCTCCACTCAAATCGGAGCCGCTAATCTACAGCCCACGCCACCGGTCCAGGCCTACCGGTGAGCCGCGCCAATGTGACTTAATACAGTTGTATACGCAAGACGGCTCCTGCATTTCCCCAGTTCCGAATATACGCATCCTCGGCATGCATATAGCAGCCAATGGGTCAAACGACGAAACTATCCGCTGGATCCAAGGCAAGGTTACAGCAGCTACCCGCCTGATCAAACGAATTGCAAACAAGCACACGGGGATAAAGGAGGACAGCGTCATACGCCTCATACAGTCATTCGTAATCAGTCACATTACTTATATGGCTGCCTTCCACAACTGGACGGTCACGGAAAGGGAGAAACTGAACACCCTTATACGCAAGACATACAAGATTGCCCTCGGCCTGCCGGAGTCCACGAGCACCACTCGTCTGCTGCAGCTCGGGGTGTACAACACGCTTGAGGAAATAGCGGATGCTCAAAGAGTCTCGCAACTCGAACGCATGTCCCTGACAGCCACGGGTCGGTATATCCTGCAGAAACTCGGCCTGGATTACCACGTCCAACACGGTCAGAAACAGGTCATTCCACAGGATATCGGCGACACGCTAATAGTTGCCCCTAGTCCCCGAAATATGCGCCCCGAACATAACGGGGGGCCGACGCCAGGCTCGTGCTAAGGCACTGCTGCGCTCCTTCGGTGGGGAGAGGACTGCGCGCTTCGTGGACGCGGCAGAATACGCACACAAACACCTGTTCACGGCGGTAGTCGTAGACGTCAACTCCCGACTTACGCACGTGTGTAGTGTCAGCACGAAATATCCAGACACAGCGGAAGAGCTTGCGATTGCGCTTGCGCTTACCGATCCCATCTACGAAGCAGTTCTTAGCGACTCCAAACCGCTGTCCCTAACTACGCGCGGGGGTGCATTTCCCCTGAAGCTCTCCAGATCCTAAGGAAGGCTGATCGGCAGCATTTCAACAGCACCGCTATCCTATGGTTCCCAGCACACGTAGTCACCCCCATCGACGAGGGCCCCCCTAATTCGAACGAAGTGGCACACCGCTATGCGCGAGAAATGAGCCGCCGCGCAGAGTCGGATACCGCCTCGTCGAGTTCGGACCCCCTTGTTCAAAACATGCGAGAACGCTTAGTCAGGTACAACGACATAACCAAGCACTACCAGTTAGGGCAGGCGGATATTGCCCCCACCTCACACCAAGCTGAAATGACGCCAGGCAGTCGTCTGGCGACAGCTGCAGACACACACCTTTCCCAGTCCGGTGCGATTGCGGTACATTTTCCCCACGGAGTACCCGAATGCTACTTGCAAATTATGTCAGGCAACTAGAGCGACGCTCTCACACATGTTATGGGAGTGCCCTGTTACAGCAGCTAAAATGACAGTAGCTCCGGATGCTCTCGCGTCGAAGTGGGCAGCCGCTCTGCGCAGCTCCAACTTCAAGACACAAGAATGGGCAGTCCAGCGGGCCCGCGAGGTGGCGTTGAGGCAAGGCCTCGAAGTCCCCTCATGGGAGACCTGAGCCCGGGTTAAACATCGCCGGACTTTCAATAAAGTTGTTTCCATCCATCTACGCGTCCATCCCATTCGGCACGTTTGGAAAAGGTAAAGTGCAACTTTTTCGACGCATTAACACATTTCCAGGTGGCGACGTTACCCCCCAGCGTCGGCCTCACTCATAGCCTCTATCCATACAAAAAAAAAAAAAGCTCTGCGACGCGTCAGTGCTTGCGTGGCCGTAACTCGACGTTCCTTGCCCCGTGAAAAATCACAGCCGGCCAACGACGAAGACACGACGCGCGGTGCGTTTCCCTCTGGTCGGGCAGTGGTGTTAAATAACTCTAACATGCCACGAGTACGCGACCTTAGCCCAATTTCGGCGTCCACTCAGTGACGCTCTTCTGGGTACCACACCCCTTTCTCTGATTACGCTCTCCCCGTAGAGCTACCACAAGCATCTATGACCACAAGGGTTAGTTTAATCATTGATCATGGACGTTAGTCGTCGGGATACAGATGTACCACCCAGCGTCAACGTGGATGCATTCACGTTAAACGGTGCTATAACTGTCCAACACCAATAGGCATTGCGCAAGATCTCTTATATCAATGTACAGGCCTGGCAGTTTTTTTTATTCATTTATTTATGCCATACCCACAGTGCCACATGGCAATACAGTGGGGGTGTGTGTATAGTATAGCAGAAAGGTTACTAAATTTTTATGAAGCGCGAAAAACACGGGGACGAAGCATATATACACAGCAGACCATCGTCATTAATGCGACCATTCCCGCCAGTGTGAAAACCATCACCGCCAATGCGAATAACAGAGCCTCAGACATCTTCAGTTGTCGCAGTTGAGCACTGTAGGTCCATTTATGTCCCACAACTGTGAACTAGGACAACGGAGATATACTTGTATTTTCATGCGCCGTGACACGTGCGATTCACCACGCGCTTACGTCAGCCCCCACGCGCTTGCGTCAGTCACGATTGTTGCTTTTCTTCAGTATGTCATGCACGAGGTGTCGAAATAATTATGCACTAGGACAACACCCGAATCTTTAGCTAATGGGCATGGAGTTTCATAACGCTCGTCCCGGATCTACAAGACTATGCTACCACGTCGCTAATGCAGCAGTCCTTTGCAGTAGATGTAAAAAGTGGGAGCGCTTTATTCCATCCACCGAATACACCTTGAAGTCGACCTCCAGGTACAGCAGCATGGCTGCAGAGAGCCTCTTGACAATTATTTGCAAGGTTGAAGCCATCATTAACATTAGGCCCAGACGTGGAGGACCCCGACGAATTGGAACATTTTACTCCAGCGCACTTCTTGCTCGATAAATGAGTCGTCGCCACCACATAGCTGGCTACTACGGCAGAGACATCGACTCGAGCAGACTTACAATGATGTGATCAATATCGGAAGTTATCAGCATTGAATCGTGGGGGATATAGAAGAGTAAAATTTTATTACATCATCAAGCAGAGCACTACAGCTCGGACCAAGCTTCACACAGATTCACGTGGGCGACGTTTGTCACACTTTACGAAGACAACACTTCTCCAACGCCCTGGGAAGTGGGGCAAGTTGTACCGCTGCTTCGCGGACTGAATGGAGCTTTCTCTGCGCGCTTTACTACTGTCCACGTGGCGAAGTCTCGGGTACAAAAGTTGCACATGCGATAGACAACCACATTTACGAATTTTCGCGCGTAGGTTTGTATGGGCGCGTATATATACACATGCAAAATGCAAAAATGACGGGGGTGGTTCAGCCACCCAACACCTCCTTCCCGCTCCGGCTTCCCTACTGCCTCTAGCCCCGGCAAGCCGAGTTCCTCTGAAGCCGCCCCTACTCCTCCTCTTCGGGGCCAATGGCGGTAGTTGCTTGACAGAATAAGACCCCGCAGCCGCAGAAGACGCAACAAAATCGAACCGGCCAGCAGCAACAATTGGTTATCACGTAATTCGAGTCTATTTGTCCCTCAATTCTTTCATGAATGACCTCCGAAATTCTCACGTGATATTTCATCCTAGTGCTTTTCTTTCCTGCGTTGTTTGTTGAGTGAGCAGTAGTGCAAGGTGAGGGAAGATTAGTGACGTAGGTGCGCGGTAGTCTAGGTTAGAGCTCTTGTGTTAATGACTGACCCTTCAACGACGTCTGCGCAAGCTTTCAGCGTTGCGGTGCATGACCTCCTCGCGCTTAGTTCGAGCGCTCTGCTATAATGTACTAGTTGCAAGGCTGGTGCAAAGGCTTGATGGAAATTATTTACTGGATTTATAGGTGGCAAAACTAAAAAATCTGTATGACGTATGCCGTAGTGAGGGACACTGCTATAATTTCAACCACGTCAGGCTAAGTTCACGTAAGTTCTCTCCTACTGCCCTTTGAACATGCTGTCTCCACGGCTGGAAAGTGAACCCCCGTCCTGAAGCATAGCACGCGACACCTTGCCATGGCGGCTTAGAGGGCTAGAAGAGCCTTAGTATGCTATGCCTTCCTACATGCTTAGTGTTGGCGGTCGCGTTATCGCATCCACGAAAGAAGCACGGAAGTTGGAGGCAACTCGAGGTATTCTTTCTGGTGCGAAAATGCTGCTGATGATGTGGGCGCCCCGAATGGTAATGCAATTAACTAAGGTTCGTATGTGCAAGCGCGATGCTAAGTTTGGCAACTTGATTTGTAAGCAGTTGCTTTGGTGCAATAGTTTCGATTCAAAGACAGTGATCTTGGCACTATGTAATTGTGGTGTCTAGAAATCTGCGCCTTTCTTTTTTTGATTTTCGCAGAAACGATCGGGCAGTGTTGGGAACTCGTACTTCAGATATTTGTACTAGAAAATTGCTAAGCTCATCTCCACGCGGTTCCAGTTTGCTAGACCTCTCGGGGCGCGTATGCCCTCTCGCAATTGAGTGGCTTGAAGTATTATATGTTGCGCCTATACCTTGTCAACAGGAGTCACACGACGAGCGACACTGGTATAGTGACTATGGCGCTCTACTGCTGAACCGAAAGTCGCGGGATCGAATCCCGCGACCTTCGGGTCAGCTTGAGGCCCGTGTACTTAGATGCACGTTAAAGAACCACAGGCGGTCGAAACTTCCAGAGCCCTCCGCTACGGCGTCCCTCATAATCATATCGTGGTTTTGGGACGTTAAACCCCAACATTTAAAAAAGACAGGAGCTGCACGACAAACTTCTATATATTTCACATTATTGTGGCCCAGTGGAGGTTCTCTCAGAAGAAGAAGCACCATTCGACAACCATAGGTTTATAAGGAAGATCAAAATTCATTGGCGTTTATGTCAGTTGACACGATTTATGCGATGTACCACTGTAGACCAGGGCCATTAGGATAACAAAGTTTATTTAGCGTGCTGGCTGTGTTGACATCCGCACCCTACCACAAAGCCACTCTACTGCTTGTTGACATCCCCACTCGTAGTCGTGCATGTGGACTGGATGGTCTTGTATGGCTGGTTTGGGGCATGCGCGCTGCAGTATCCGGATGCGTAAATTTTCTAAGGAATGCACAGCGTGATGTTAATTTGTCTTGCTTTTTTCTGTTCTTGCACCTGCTTTTAATAGATATGTGGGAATGGTGATATTTCCGCCTGCTTATAATACTAACGACAACAAATTGTATATATATCTACAGTCATGTAGCCTTGTATGCAAATACCATCTTCCTCCCACACAAGTGAAGAACACTCTTTCACTCTTGACGGCTGCTCTCAAGCGTGTGCCTCATGAGCTTGAACTGCACATTATACAGCTCTATTGGACAAATGTCAATAGCTAGTGAGCGGTGGATCCATAATTGCACTATCTTCGGGAACCGCTCACATTTTGTGTTGTCATAAACAAGAAAGTAACGCTGACGAAAGTACCAACAAAAGCTCCTCTGTAAAAGCTTCGTCGGGTTTTCAGTAGGTAATACTACATCAGAATATACCGCGTGTGGCACCGTCGCCACAATGTGGATAGATGTGACCAGTTGTGCCAAATTAAGATTGCGAAAAAAATATCAATATGGAGAAATGCTTACCGTTGTACCCATTTCCCGCCATGTATGTGCCCCTACAAAACAGTGAAAGACAGATATAAAACTTTAAATTGACGAACGTGTTTATGTAGTTGAAGAAACGTTCGTACTTCGCTATAAGAATAACAATCCCTCTAGTGCAGTAAAAATTAGCTTGATTTCGGGGGTGAAACCACAAGAAATTTTGGGCGAATGCTCTCTTCCCTCCTGCCTAATCGCGCTACAACAAAAAATTCAGGAGATAAGTCGAAAAAAAATTACCAGAAAATGAATGGTCGGTGTTCAATTGAACAATAAAATGATAGTTAAAGCGAATTGGGTGACAATGACAGCTTACATTAGACGGATTTATTTGCGGGGAGGGGTGGGGGGCCGAATCAAGGGTCCATGTTGCAGGAACGCTTGGGCTTTATGTTGATTGAAGCAATAACTTTTTAACAGCTAAAAAAATCAAGAGTTTGTCGAGGCATCCGATGAGAAGCGCCGCGCAACTGCAATAATTACCATGTTTCTTTTAATGAAAACAGAAACAAAATCTGTGGGTTGTACGAAACCGTACATGGCAATATAGGCACGAAGTCCCTATTCTGTACTAACCAGTGTAAAGTGGCCAGTTAAGCACGGGTAAGAAACACCGAAAAAAAAATTAAGTGTCCGCGAGTGCCTATATTACCTGTGCTTCCTAATCTTTTCCTGTTCCGTGCGGTGCCTCGAAGAAACTTACAACGACAGCGTTAGAAGCCAGGACGTGGTCAACCTTAATGTCTTTCCATTCCTTTTCCCTCTTTCTCTTTACGATCATATCCCACTATCTAGGTGTCAAGTTGTTATGACACTGTTAGAAATGAGACGCCATTAGATATCACCATGAGTGCTGTTATCCAGACCTATTCCATCCCATACCTCACGTTCATCTCCCATCTCCCATACCTCACGTTCATCTCCCATCTCCCATCACACACACACACACACACACACACACACACACACACACACACACACACACACACACACACACACACACACACACACACACACACACACACACACACACACACACACACACACACACACACACACACACACACACACACACACACACACACACACACACACACACACACACACATCTCCCAGCACGCGCACACATCACGTGTTGGCTGTCACCAAAAGAGCACATGCGCGAAAGCTTCGGCGTCGAAGCGCGTGCCCACTACTATACATGAAAATTGAATATAATTACCAAAGGTGATTATTTCTGATTTTTTGGGAAAACTGAATCAATGTGCTCTACCCTGATAAGCATCACACAAGGGTCCTACAACGCTTGATGAGATTCAAGAACGTCCGAACTTGCTCAAGGTTGCTTAACGACACCATCTTTTACTGCGTCTGCACTTTGATCGGTCGATGTGATGTCATTTTAGATATAAGGGGTGGGAAAGTAAAGGAATTGAATAGAGACATTCTGTTGTTGCTTTTGAGCAACACAGGAGCGTAAGAAATGTTCTTATTTTGCGAAGATAATTACATATACAATGGTAGCGCGTTACAATTAAGCAAAATGAAGACACGATATAGCGAAGTCGCATTCATATTTGTGCGTGTGAAGTGGACCGACGCGGTATCATGGCCAGCACAGCACTGGAGCCTGCTCTGTAATTATGTAATTATGTTGCACTGGATGCCCTGGCGGCCACCACAACCATTACATTGCATACATGCCACTACCTTGAGACTGTACAAGCTTTATATATATATACAAGAAAGGGAAACAGACGCGCGTGCGAAGCAGTTTTATTTACGTTTCTCTCGGGGTCCGAGCTTCATCAGAATCGATATATATATATATATATATATATATATATATATATATATATATATATATATATATATATATATATATATATATATATATATATATATATATATATATATATATATATATATATTTTTTTTTTTTTTTTAAATCAGGAAAATGCGATACTTACTCGCACTCTTCACAATTGCTTTTTCTGTAGCGGCCGGCATCTTAACATGGTTGAAGACATGATTTGGAATAGTAATTAAAAAAGTTTAATTCAGTCACTTTTTAATTAGCGGAGTTAGGCGATTAAGTCAACAGGGAGAATTGAAGTCCTTCATGCGAAGAACCCATTTCAGCTTTGAGATTTCGAAAAAGCGGCCTCTAGGAATAATTACGAAGTAATGAAATTCTCCCAAATTCAACAGAATGCGTTGGCGCGCTAGTTGGTCAGAATCCATATTGCTTTTTTAGCGCAAAAAATGACACCACAAGAAAGAAGACGGAACACAGCGCTACTCTCAACTGTAATCGTTTATTGCGTCACTCCACTCTTTATAACAACCAGATACCGGTAGGACATGCGCCGTGCATCCTATGCGCACAACCACCACACCTTGGACACCTGAGCGCAATCATGAAAGCCAATCCAAAAAACAAAATTCAGAGGAAAACAAGGTAATGGAAGGCACAATAATGCACTGCGACCCCAATGATTGAATGAAAAAAGCTTCTGATAATTCTCTGGCGGTGGTGTCACGACTCTTCTTTAAGATAGTGGTTAGTGTAAACAAGGCTTGACAATTGCATTTTTTTGCAGTGTTGAGCTGAATGTGAGCCTGTACCAGTCGGCAGGGATCGCTCATGTTCTTTAAGGCGCTCATTCACACAGCGGCCTGACTGACCTACATACACTTTGCCACAAGAGAGTGGAATCTTGTAGACCACCCCTACGCTGCACTCAACAAATTTCTGGTGTCTCTTATCACATTGCGGCTTTTTGTTTTCTTTACAAACACGCCTGCACAACATAGACAGTTTCCGGGGGGCAGAAAAAACAACCGGGATTTGGTACCTAGTGGCCACATTCTTAAGATTGTGAGCCACTTTATGGCAATACGGCACTACTACAGGCTTATTCTCTGTGTCTATTCTACACCTCTGGCGCTTGCCTTTCAGCTTCTGAAGCAAAACTCCAGAGACCTGCGTAGGACTGTCAACAAGGACTCCCCACCTTCGTTGGCTCTGATCAAGAAAAACGGTGTCGTTTTTCAAAGACAATGAACTTCGGTTGTTATTAAGTGACAAGGAGGGTAATTTCGTAGTAGGCCCGGCTGCAGTCTCAAACGACAAAGCCATCCAGGCTGTCAACAAGAACTTCATTCCGTCCACAGCAAAACCTCACAAGGTAAAAAGCAAAGCAGTTTCCTTGTTAGATAACGTAGGCCTCACCAAACTTGCAAAAGGTGTCAAACAATGCAAGGTTCTTGCTCTTGAAGTTCTTTTCACTGCTAAGACGCACCAATTGGATGTGCCTTTCCGAACAATAGTCAGTGAAAACAGTTGTTGGCAGATATTGGTGAGCCGCTTTTTGCAAAAACAGTTGAATCTGCTGACCATTGAAGATCCTTTCGGCATATAAAACTCCTCCGATGTTGTCTCATTTCTGAAACACAACCATTCAGTCGTCAACATTTTTTCTGTGGACGTCGAAGATTTATATTATTCGATACCGCACGATGAGCTTTTTCACTGTGTGATGGCATGCATCGAAGAAAATGGCGAATTAGACTTTCGCAATGCTACTGGGATGTCCTAAGCAAAATTCTTGTCCCTTCTTGAGTTTTATCTAAGCGCAACTGTTATCTCGTTCGGAAACCAGCTATTTATTCAAAAAAAAAGGGTGTGTATATTGGCTCGTGTGTGGCGCCTGCTCTTTGTAATATTTTTTTGTCCGTTGTCGACCGTGCTCTTAACCCATTAAGGACCACGAAAGAACTACTGGTCCGATTTTGTTGACATTTTGCCTATTTAATTAACCACAACATATAACCACACGTGCAATTTTTCATAGAGTTACGTGTGTTTCTTCAGGGAGTTATAATACTGTACTATAAAAAGTACGCTGGGCCTTCGAGATAGCAACGGGCAAGGTGACTTGATGCAAGAATGGCGAGTACGCTGGGCCCTTGTGAAACGAATAACAAAGTTATCTTGGCCCATGCAACTTATTCAAGGACCTATGCTTTAGGGAAAGCGTAACGTCACGCTTTTCGCCACACCATTTCGATGTATTTTGGCAGAATTCAAGTGTTTTGCCAGCTTCTTGTGAAAATGTCCGTATGGATAGAGGGTAATAGCAAGCACAGTGGAATCTGGAGAGCTTTGATACTTCTCTTGGCTACAACCAGGCGCAGTCAGTGTTTTGCTGTTATGCGACTAAAGGACTATAGTCAACGCGTAGAGGGTCTGCTAAAACAATGTGGTAGCAGACCCTTTATGCGTTGTGTGCGGCTATTTCGATCATCTGGGTAAATAGGGGCAGGTGCCACTTTTCTCAGGGATGAAAATTCCCTAGTCATTCGCAGCTTGATCGTAGAGCTCAACCCCCCCCCCCCATGGCATTGTTACTGCGCATGAAGAAGGAGGACAGTGGCACTAAGTTTTTTAAATGCGAATGCATTTCATAGTCGGGCTATGTCAGGCATCCGGCGTTGGCGTTGTGCGGCGTTGGCGTTGTCCGCGGAGGAGGAGGAGGAGGATAGGTTGAGGAGGTGTGCGCGCCGACAGGTGTTAGATGTGAAGCATCTTATCGCGAAGCTTAATCCGGTGGTGGTGGTGTACGGCGTGACCGCCCTTACTGCGCATGCGCAAACCCTTTCAAAAAACATAAAAATAGAAAAGCCTCCTCTCTCCCTCTCCCCTAGGCATCCCTCCTCGCGGCAACCACACCCCTCACTGCGCATGCGCCTCCCTCCTCTCTCCCCCTGCTACGCTCCCCCCTCTCTTCTCTAGGCATCTCTGCCCGCAGCGTCCACACTCCCACTGCGCATGCGCGCCCCCTCTCCCTCTCTCCCTCTCTCGCCTCGCGACGCCGACACAGGCAGCGTCTGCTAGGCGAGTTTCTTGGTTGAAAAAACCGACTGCTCGCGCTGCACAACCGTTCACTGGCCACCCCGTATATATGGCAATGAATCTTGACCTCAAGGTGGTGCCGGTGGGAGATTTCTCCTGTGCGTTGTTGAACAATAAAAAAGTCGCAGCGTGCGCGTTAACTAAAAGCGGTCTGCGGCGGAGCTATATATGAAAAAAAATTTAAAAAATAAATAAAAAAAATAAAAAAAACAAGAAAAAGCAAAAAAAAGGCGCTGCGCCGTGCTCCCGACCGGGCTGCAGAAATTAGGCGCCTTTTCCTTCTTCGAACCACAACCACCATATATAAATGGAGGTGAAGCGCGCGCGAAATGCCTTCGCATTTCCTCACGATTCCCTTCGGGGAGGTGGGAACTTTTTTTAATTTCGTCTGCCCGCCTAACTTTCTGTCTCCCCCTGGCACATTTGCTTTTTTCTTTTCAGTGAATGGCCACCACGATACAGAGCATACCCAGTTGAAAATGACAACAGAACTTGCCTTGAGCACAACAGAAATTTCAATTGTACAAAAAGGATTTTTTCTGATGTTACTACACATTCTTGTTGAGACAACACACTTTTCAATTGTGCATCCGATCTTTTATTGTGACAACAGAAGTGTGTGCAACACACTTCTTTTGTGCAACAACAGAAAGTTAAAGTGCTGTGAGAAATCTTTTATAGTATTGTAAAAAAACATGTCTTAGCAACAAGCACCCGGCTGCTACTACAGAAATGTCTATATACTGTACGATAAATTTTGTTGTACGAAAGAAATGTGTTGTGCTACAAATGAGACTTGTTGTCTTAGTGTATAGTCAATTGTGACAACA